>WWET01001225.1:377979-388938 GCA_011038615.1 Limnodynastes dumerilii
TAGGGAAACGGGTATACACAGAATGCCAAGCATTGTCCCATAGACCATAACAAATCTATCACGGAAATTATAAGCTGATGAATATCCATGTCTCTTTTTAAACAATATCTTTACAAAAGGGTCAAGTATTGTGTGTCAATGGTTGCTCACTCCATGGGCCAGATTTACTAAGCTGCGAGTTTGGGAAAGTGGAGACATTGCCCATAGCAACCAATCAGATTCTAGCTGACATACTCTAGCATGCAACAGTTAAATGAGATCTATAATCTGATTGGTTGCTATGGGCAAGATCTCCACTTTTCCAAAGCCGCAGCTTAGTAAATACGGCCCCATGTCTGGTGCGTGGTTACTATTATTTGTAAGACAGAACATTTAGTTACACCAAATATGCGTAAAATAGGATGGCATACTGCACGAGTAAGTAGTTGTGACCAGCCTTTTTTGGGCCTGCTGAGACCCCATATTTGAGTTTAATAAAACGACACACAACAGTATAACTTTATTATAGTGCTGTTGTATGTTCAATATCTACTTATCACGTTCATGTCATGTGTATATAGAAGGCTTTAATGGGAAAATACAGTATTTAAGAATAATGCAGTTAGTAAGCAGACAACGATTCCGGGGGAGTTAATTAGATGCCGTAATAACAAGGTAAAGTGCCCTGCAGTGTCAGACTTCTGTGTACAATTATTGTGGCAGAAAACGAATAACGCACTGCAGCATCCTTTCCTTTACACTGGGATGTGTATAAATCATGGTGAGGAAAATATAACACAAAAAAGTTACAGGAGCGAAGCAGAGGGATGGACCACATATCCATTGGTTTTTTGTTACTTAAAGGGGGGTAAAAACTTGTGAAAAGTATTTACATGATTTTACCTGCCATTAAAAATCCAACCATATTTTTAACTTTAATGATAAGGGTTTTGTGAAAATATTAAATAATAAACAATGATACTCCACAAGAGGCAGATCTGCTGTACTGGCAAATATGTAATGTTAGACTGACTGATTTCACAGAAATAGGGCACAACATGCATCAATGCTGACAGATGAGTTTAAAGGCCATCATGCTTCTCAGAAAACAGCACAGTATTTGGCCAATACAATATCAAATTATGTTTCTGGTATATCACTACAGGCTTTATTTGGAGAAGACCCTATGGGCCCAATTCAATCGAAAAAAAAATTGGTTGTAATGCAAATTGCTTGCATAACAGTCTATTATGGTAGCCGAAATTTGCGGATTTTAATAAGCACTTCTATGGGGTGCGTATAAAAACCTGCTATATAAATTTGCGGTATTTGCATTTCAACCAAAATAACACAGTTTGTTCATTTGAATTAACAAATTATTACTGTACTACATAAGAACAATAATACACACAAAACTTCCATCCTAAAGTCAGTCACATTCTAAAGGCCCGAACACGTTCCAACAAGCCAACACGTTCAAAAGAAAACACAACGGAGCATTCCCAAAGCCCAGCATATGTACATATAAGAAGATATACTGGAACGGAAACAGGATGACGAAAAGACATCATTAGGATATCAAAGCAATATATTGTATGAAGAATGCAAAGCATCTTATACTGTATACATGACAATATGCTCCTTACATGGGGTTCGATCACCACATCAGACAGTCCCAAGGTCAAATTTACCAAACTGCGGGATTGGAAAAGTGGATATGTTGCTCATAGAGACCAATCAGATTGTAGCTGACATTCCCTAGTATGCAATAGGAAAGTGAGAGCTAGAATCGGATTGGCTGCGATCAGCAACATCTCCACGTATGAGTTTGCCTCTTTGTATTCACTGCGCATGCACGCAGCAGATGTTAGTTGTCGTAACTCTGATTGTACGTACCTTCCTCGTAAATACGTACGAAGGGGCAGGTCATTCTTTACGGCGGCCGGAAATATGCTTTGTAGGAAGAGAGAGGCATTTAAACTGCACAGTACGGGCCGGGTTAGGCCATTACGTGCAACAATCTATTACTTACGCTTGGAAATGTTAAGGTAGTGCTCGTAAATCAAGAAAATTACGTGCAACCAAGGGGAGTGCATAGTACTTACAATCACGTAAATATGCTATGCGATCATACTTACACTGCACTTAGGTCTGGATCTGGCCCATTGTAAGGAACACACCTATGTATTACCAGTTTGAAAATACAATTCCAGATCATATGGAACAATATTGCAAGAGCATGCATGCTAACACCATCCTGATTTATTTGATAAAACAAGTCGAATCGGATGATTTGGTTTTATGAATGCCCTAAAAATCACTGGTGGTACAAGGTCAGACAAATGTAGGTAGTGTGCTTGAAGGTATCATAGACAGTATCTTGCAATTGATAAATTGGTTTAGTGTGTACATGTGAATCAGCATGTTAATCTGGACTTGCTGTTGTCTGTGAAATTGTAAGAGCCAATGCATCTCATTTATGATTGCATAGGGGTGTACCCATCTGAAAGGTACAGAGAAACAATCTGGCACCAAATCATTCTGAACAATTATCTTTCAGTGTAGACATGAAAGATGATTTTTAACAAAAGCTTTGATCTTCTACAGATTTCTTGATCTGTTGAATTGAGGTTTCAACATGCTTGATCTGCCTAATTAATTTCAGATTTCTATACCCAGCACCATAAAATCTTTAAATGTTGACAATAAATTTGTTAGGATGTGGAATCAAGATAGCTTGAATCAATCATCTGCTTATTGGAAAAATGATCTCTCAGTGTATAGTTAACTTAAAGGGATACAAACACATAAATGGACAGCTATACTCTTTGCAATTATACACAACTCAATGTGGTATTATTTATTAGGTCTGGAAATCTTATACTATTCCATGACAGCTGAACATTTTCCTTATACACATCCATGCTACAACCTTTCATTCTCACATATGTTACTACTTTATTCTAATGTCACTCTTTAATGCTTTATAGAGATAGGAAACTATGAACGCGTCTTCACAACTTCATAATTTATTAAGGTATAGACTAAACAGTAAACTCATTGTTTTAATATCTTGTGTAGGGGTCCACACCAGATCTATCAACCATGATATGCTCCATAACAAAAACTTTTAACCCTTAATATAGCTCTTATACAAAGAGTGTAAATAAACATCTTACACAAAGCAGGTTGTCAGGGCCTGAGCTGCAATCTCGGTGCATACCGAATGCCATAAACTAATCATAGACAAGACTGTAACAAGAGATTGGTGGCAAATAGGAAAACCTCACAGAATAGTGAGTCACTACCAGTACAGTACAGAGTACTCTGTGATCAGCCCATGTCCTCAGAACACTCTCCGCCCTCTCACTGTATAGTGTCAGATAGGAAAAAAAAAAACAAATATGTATCAGCCCCAACAGCCGCCGCCCTCCATGACCTGTCATTGTACCCCCTGTACACTGTCACTGCTCCAGTATAGGAGTTAGGGAGTCTTAGCAGTATCCGGAAGTACCTCGAACAGTTCGGCAGTGGCGGCCATGTCGCTGCTTTTTTGCACGATGAAAAACAGAACCAGGACAGACTCAGGCTGCCGCACTCTGCCAAACACCGAGCGCCATGTAGGTCCCGGGCGGGGATGAAAGCTCTACACTATTCACCGGAAGTGAAACAGGAACAGGGACAGGAAGCGGCGCGCACACAGCTGCTGACCTCTGACCTCCGGAAGGGCGGAAGTGTAATGCAACCTGGCAGAACTAGAGGACACGTGATTTCACAACTACCCTCGGTGAGTATAAAGCATCATCGTTGTATGCGCTCTATACAGTGTGCTGAGATTTATAGTCCAATAACAACAAAAAGGAGGAGACATTAGAGAATTTTAGATAAATGTTTGTATTAACTATTTACTTGTCGGTCATTATATATTTTTTTTTTTTAGAAGACAACACACCTACGATTGTATTACCATAAGAGTAAAGTAAAGCAATGGAAGTTATCACTCTTCATTAAAATGTTCTGTTTTGCAATGTATGTCAGTAGATTCTGTATAATTACAAATGCAGCGCATTGGAATTATGTGAAGTGTGCTGAATTTGATGAATAAAGATAGTAAATATAACCATCACTATTAGCACATTTAAACTGTAGGGAGAACCTTTAAATAGTTTGCACCCATCCTTAAAATACAATCACATACCTTATTGGATTATCTACAAGGTATGTCAATTAAATAACAAGACTGGTTAAATAACTCACTTTTACTTATTGGTATTACAAATGTGTTGCTTGTCCCCTTCAATATACTCCCCATTTGCACTAATACATCGCTGTAGTCTTGTTTTCCACTGGTGGAAGGCATGGAGCAAATCAATTTCTGTCAGTTGTTTCAACATGACTGCTGTTTTCTTCAACTGACTCAAAATGTGTCCCTTTAAGCACTGATTTAACTTTTGGGAAAAGATAAAAGTTACAAGGTGCTTAATCAGGTGAATATGGAGGATGTTCAAGTGTGATTGTTGGTCACAGAAAGTGCTGTGTGAGCAGGCGCATTGTCCTGGTGAAGAATGAAACCATGTTTTTGCACAGTTACGGCCGTTTCTTTCTGACTCTCAGCTTTTTCAAAACTTCCTTATAATAATGCTGGTAACTGTTGTGCCTTCTGGGACCCATTCTGCCACATGTTCAAGGTCACTACTTATGCAGTTATAACCTTTTCTGACTGCTTTGTTTACTAGGTGGAATCACAGTCTCATTATTTTATAGACATACCTTGTATAGCACAATAGAAGCTCTATATACTTATGAATGTATTGTAGAATGCAGGGTTGTTATAATTCTCTAAGTTTCTCAGCCAATAATGAAGCTACAACTTTGTTTAACCTTGTGTTGTTTAGATTCCTGCTTAATGCGAGTCTCACTCATGCGAAAACATGCCTGTTCGTGGACTATGGATCTTAAGCCATCGGCCTGGGGAGTGTGGAGAGGTAAAATTCTCAAGGTAATAATGTTTCTTACAATATTATACAAAATAATGTTTTTGTTATTTTTTGTTACATTCCAAAATTACTGTTAAGTTACATAATATTTACACCCTAAACTCAGTAAACACCAAGACTGTCAGGAGTTGTAACTGTAAACTGTGACTCTATGGCTACATACATGTAGTTTAGTTCACAAGTATGAGTGATTTGTGATCAGACTGAGCACTTGTTTTGCAAAGTGATCTAGAATAGTATAAAAAAAAATCTGTATATTTTAATTGTGTGTATGTTGAATGTTGGTATTAGCTTTGGAAATACCCTTTGGAGAGTAAAACAATGTTTAGGTGGAACATGGTAAACAGATTTTTGAAAATAAAAGTATTTTAGAAGCTCCAACGACACAGGAATATTGACTAATTGTTTAAAAGACACAACATTTATGGCATTGTCTCCCTCTCTGTTAGTTGCTCCAAAATCATTTACTAACTTCCTTTTCATGAAAATGGGCCTTACGAACAATCGGTGCCTAATTTGCCTGTCAGAATGAACTGTGCATGTATATTACATGAAATACAACCTCTGTGACATGTCCACGCACCATGTGTATGAGATATGTTTGGTGGGTGGGCATAGGTATGTTAATCATACAGTATGGGCTTGGCTAAGTCTCTATGTGCGATTCAATATTCCCCAAATATTAGTTCATTGCGGAATACTTAAGGTATGGACCAGGGACCATAAATAAACATGTAGGAGTTTAAGGTGAGCACCCTGTTCTGCTACATGTGGAATTTAGGGTAGCAATTCCATACATTAGCCTCCGATGCAGAGTTCAACATACAGAATATACACACAAGTTTAGGATCCAATCTAAAATGTTTGCGCTACTGATGTCTTTCCTTGTTATCTGATACCCTGGTTCTAGCTTTCCAGAGACAGACCACTTTATCTAACCACTTGCTGTAGCAATCTTCATTTTCCAAATATAGAATTCTCCTATATGCCCTCCACCCTAACCAGACATCTGATCCGTCCCATTTTAAGTGATGAATGGATCTAAAAAGTTAAGGGAGGGGTCAAGGATCATCATTTGTGCAGGTAAGGAGTGAGGCCTCCCCTAACCCACACGGAAGTGGGGTCCAGGATAAGATCTCTCCTGGCACTGCGTTTTGTGCTCCATACATAGCACCAACGGAAGTCTGGATAGGATCTATTAGGTTTTAGAAGGCCTCACATTTGAGTTTCCTCTATTTGCATGTTCTGTTGATTTTGTCTATCCTATGTTTACCTGTATATTTGTGTGTGTGTGTGTGTGTGTGTATATATATATATATATATATATATATATATATATATATAAATATATTCTTGTAGCTTCCTTTGTTGCAAATAAAAACATATAATTATAAACAATTTAAAAAACAAAAACCTTAACTATACCAATATGACTTATGAAAGAGATTTATATCACTATTGTGTGTGTTGCGTTATATCACACTGTTCATGCTACTATGTCATACTGTAATGGTAATCAGTACTTATGGTGATGGTACTAGTGATGACCATACATCTGTATATAGGGATAACTGGGAATACCTCTGAATTTGAATATGTTGCCTGCTTTTAACCACAAAATAAGTAAAACACCTATGAAGCCCAGGGAATGTATTTAGTGTTCTGTATGGGTATACAGCATCAGCAAGGTGTGTAGGATTTCCTAATCACAGGCATAGGCAACCTACAGCACTCTAGAGACCAGATTTACAAAGCTGAGGGAAAGGAAAAGTGGAGATGTTGCCCATAACAACCAATCAGATACTAGCTCTTACATTCCTATTACATACTAGAAAATGTCAGCTAGAATCTGATTGGTTGCTATGGGCAATATCTCCACTTTTCCTTCCTCACATCTTAGTCAATCAAGTCCCAGGTTTTGTAAAACTACAAGTCCCATCATGATTTGCCAGGTATCAGCTATGCCTATGCTGTTGGAGCATGTTGGAAGTTTAAGTTTCACAACACCTGAAGTGCCACAGGTTGGCTTTGCTCCTAATTGTTACCTTTCTAAATAAGCTGTGTGTATTGTAAGGCTATCAAATCATTTTGATGGATAGAATGACAAATATTTTCTAATGATGTTGATGCTAATTCATGTGTTTGTGTTTTGCAGACGTTACCCTACAGTAGAAAAACGAGCCAAGGCCTATAACAGGTTAAGCTATGTAAATGTCCCTGATAACGAAGAACTATTGAAAGCTTTACTCCATGAACTGGGGCTGACGGAAGAAAGGAAAAAGTTTGTGGAATACCGAGATAATTGTTCCAAAATCAATAAAACAAACGTTTTTTCTGTGTCGGTTTCTGAAAGGAAACTCTGGCCGGTCCTCGCTATTCAAAATGGTGACTTTATCTATGTGTGCCTTCCATTGGTAGAGCAATCATTGACTCCTGTTCCACCGCTCATAAATATAAACAGTATCTCTGAAGCCTTTGCCCTTTTATCTGGAATGATGCAGTTTATTAATTCCAGACACAACACAGAGGCAGACATTTCATCCAAGCTCACACAGCTTCCTTTCCTGATAACTCAGGCTTGTCCGCTGGGCTCTCCTGTGAACACAGACTTGCTTGCCGTGCCAGACTATGTAAGCAGCACCTCAGCGAGCCAATCTTATAAATCCCCAGCGTGGAGGACCAGCAAACAGAAGGGGAAAGCTCAGATTGAAGTACACATCACAGAGAAAGTGAATTCCACTCAGTATGACAAGGGAGATGATAGCGACATGTGGCAGGTCTATGGGACAGTCTCCTGCAAGGTGAGTGTCTTTATCATATCTAGCTACTATATGGTAATTATAATTAATCTTTAGTTATTTGTAGTTTTCTTCCCCTTAATTACTTTATTTTTCAATAACCTTTTTATGTCAGAATCTATATGAAATACATGTGACTGAGAGGTGGGTTGTACAGCTTTGTCTGGGTTCTTCACCACTCTTATTGATGTTTTCAGCCAACAGACACTCGTTTTAGGCAGAGCTTAGCCATTCTCTCTCGCTGACTACCTCCATCTTGACTCTTTGTAGCTACTTTTGCGGCATTTGAATATTCCCTTTAGTGTCCTTTATGCACTAGTTGTATGCTGGTCTTTATCAGGGAGGAGAAGCCTTAGCTCAGTGTACAGGGAACTCATTGGGTAGTAACTTTTAATCCTGTGACTTAAGCTGATAAAGAGCATGATATATGTATATATAGAGATAGATATATATTTATATATACACAGAAAGGAAGTTGCTCAGATCACTTTACAGGTAAATGCAAACAGGAGACGAAGAGAGAGAGAGAGACGATTTTTGTACATTTCTGGTATTTGCAAGGCACACTGCAGGATGATGGAATTGTGATTCAGCTGCAATCATTGGTCTTATTGCCCTATAACACCTGTATGAAGTAGTATTGTACAGTTGAGTACACAATATATAAAATCATGACAAATGTAAGATTTTACCAACAGCTGAAAGTCCCATTGAGCACGCTGATTTATGCGTAATCATTGACATAATTTACTGTCAGATCTATATTTTCATCTCCCATAACCCTCTGCTTATTCTGGTGACATCATAGATCTAATATGTACCCCACAAAGGTGTCTGTGTTGGAGGAAGTATCTGCAGAATCGTGGGATAGGCATGCACACTTCAGAAATGGAACAACATTGTTACATTGTTGACCATCAAAACTAGGAAGCTTAAAAATCAAATCAAACAATGTGATGTGCCTTGGATCATGATTGTGAGAGTGTACCCAGCCGAAGTACTGTCATTTGTACTAAATCTGTGTGATTAAATAGAGTTCCTGTATCATACTCGGGGAATGTAACAAAAGGGCTGCATATTGGCTGACAAGTATATATGATAAGCTGTCTATAATCAGCAGTTAACTTATGTATGGGCACAAGTGGTAGCACCTCTGTCTCACAGTACTGAGGTCATGAGTTAGATTCTGTGTGGAGTTTCTATGTTCTCCCAGTGTCTGTGTGGGTTTTTTCTGGGTGTTTTTTTCCCACTCACCAAAAACATGTAGTAGGATAAATTGGTTACTGACTAAAATGAACCCTAGTGTCTGTGTGTGTGTGATAATTCAGGACCAGGGATCCAGATGGCCGCGCACTCAGTGAGGAATTAGGCTATTTTTCTGGCCATGCGCGTGCCAGATGTTCCGCAACAGATCTCCAAGCATACACCCGGTGTTACATACCCTCTGCCCATTTAAACTCCATAAGGAGAGGGGAGTGACAAGGGAGTTATCTCCCTCTTCCATGCGGACCTCCAGACCTTGCTGTATATGCACGAAGGTCTGATCAGGTCCTTGGACTGTAAGCTCCTTATAGGACAGGGACTGAAGTGAATGGGAAGTGCTATGTAATATGATGG
Organism: Limnodynastes dumerilii; assembly: GCA_011038615.1. Classification (NCBI taxonomy): domain Eukaryota; kingdom Metazoa; phylum Chordata; class Amphibia; order Anura; family Limnodynastidae; genus Limnodynastes; species Limnodynastes dumerilii. Next base: position 387,371 of record WWET01001225.1, read on the forward strand.
CGCCATATAAAAACCTGTATATAAAATATGTTATGTTTGTAGGTTTAAGTGGGCCTATAATTTACACATAATGGAGGTAGCATTTTGAGGAGTATTATATTATGCAGTCTCTTCATTTGCAAGTAGCCAATGACATCCATGAAGCACACTAAAAATATATAGGTAGGAGTCAAAGAATGCGCAGGTGAAATAAATAATACATTCTCTAAAATCTATAAAAACAAATAGTATACAGGTTGATATAAAACCAAATGTAAAAATATATTACAGAAATAGAAGAAATTCCAGATGATTCTTGATCATAACAGTCTTTTCCAATGTTCCCAATATTGTCCACAAATGTTCCTCCCAATCCCCTTCCGTATTACCTCAGAGAGATGGTAAGGAAAAAGACAGGCATTAAGGAAACATATAAAACTTTACTGAGTCAATCATTAATAACAACACCACAATGTAACCACACAATATAGCACGCCGGCTCCTATCAATACACTGTAAAGAACAAGGACCGGGAGAGACACATACAGATAAATTGATTTGCGTCACTATTGCATGAACAATGTTAAAATGGTCCACATGTCAAAGACAAACTCCCATACCAGGCAAGATGGCTAATTCTTCCGGAGGTGACAGCAGAAAAGTCTGGACCGGCTGGATGGTAAACCCCACGGAGAAACCACTGCTATCGATGCTGGAAAGGAGGCGACTGTGATGTGGATATCCTGGAACCCGCTTAACACTTTTCGGGCTGCGTGACTTTACCGTGGGGTTTACCATCCAGCCAGTCCAGACTTTTCTGCTGTCACCTCTGGAAGAATCAGCCGCCTTCCCTGGTATGGGAGTTTGTCTTTGACATGTGGACCATTTTAACATTGTTTATGCAATATTAACTTGAATCAATTTATCTGTATGTGTCTCCCCCGGTCCTTGCTCTTTACAGTGTATTGATAGGAGCCAGCGTGGAGATCCATTTTTTCTATATTGTGTGGATACATTGTGTTGTTATTAATTATTGATTCAGTAAAGTTTTATAAGTTTTATATGTTTCCTTAATGCCTGTCTTTTTACTTACCATCTCTCTGAGGTAATACGGAAAGGGAATTGGGAGGAACATTTGTGGACAATATTGGGAACATTAGAAAAGAATGTTATGATCAAGAATCATCTGGAATTTTTTCTATTTCTATAATATATTTTTACATTTGGTTTTATGTCAACCATTTGTTTTTATAGATTTTAGAGAGAATTTATTATTTATTTCACCAGTGCATGCTTTGGTTTCTACCTATATATTTTTAGATTGTTTTATTTGTGGAGGTGGACTCTCCAGGATCCAAATTGCAGCAGGTATTGAGTGCAGCTGAGGGGATATCCATTTAGGGCCGTATTCAGATCTAATAACGGCAGGACACTTACGCATGCGCCCTCCAGATGTTACGCTAGGGAACTAAGTTCCGTCTGAGCCCGTTTCCGAGGAAATGGGCTGTGCTTCCCTTCCGCCCGCTAAAGCGGGCGGGGGGAAGCATGGTAAGTGTACAGTGTGGGCGGGGGCTTCCACACTGTAGCGG
>WWET01001225.1:389178-406379 GCA_011038615.1 Limnodynastes dumerilii
TTAGAATAGGGTTACGATAGTAGACAGAACTTTATGGCAGCATAAGCTGCCATAAAGCCCGCACGACAGAGGGAAGTGACAGGAGGTGTGCACTCCCCTCTGTCTCGCGTAATTTCAGACCCCCGTACGCACGGAAAGCACGCGGGGGTCTTGATCCGGTCCTTAGTCATTTTGTATCCGTGAAGCACAGCCTGGCTAATATTCACAAATATTCATAATGAATTAATAAACTACAATCTCATGAATAAATGTCATCGCACAAAGTGGCAGCTGTCATTGTATTTGGTCCCGATGAAGATCGTTTCACGTGCGCAAGCGTTGCACACTACTAAGGATAATGCACTCCCCCTGACAACCTCTCATGTATGTAACTCAGCTGACTTACGTGTTCAGAATCCTTGCGTGTATCTGGTCATACGTAAAGCCTTGTCATACATAAGTGCCTAACCCAGCCCCCCGCCCTCAATGTGTATAATGGGCTTCCATAGGGATGTCACGGCCTATTTGTACAGAGTTAAGTACAAGTTATGTACAATCAGAGTTACGACGAGTAACATCTGCCACACACATGCGCAGTGTGACCTAATACTAATTTAAAAAAAAATGTATTCTTGCACAATAAAATAAGTAATATATTCCTTTTATTTATTCTGTTAGCTAGAAACATCACCTGCATCTCACTGTGCAGGTCCCCACAACTGTTTTTGCATTGGGGCCATCATTAGGGAAAGGGTCCTCCAAATATTCATGTGTTCCCAGAGCTTGCTGCAGGGTGAGATCTGAGATGCAGATGTCAGTTCTTACTGGAAAAGCACTTTTTGCTATTGGACCATTATAGAGACTTTTTGCTGCTTACTGCTATCATTGAATATAATAATTATTTGACTTTTTGTCTGCAACCATTTTTATTGGATGTGACACTTTTTTGCGCTTTATGCACTAATACGCTTTTTTAATGTTGGGATTTCCTAATGGTGCTTTGCATTTTTATTAGAAACTACTTGTGGAAAGCATAAATAGAGATACTGAAATTGTTTGAAAACTTAATACTGGATTTGGATTGACGTTATGCTTCTTTATGTGCCATATATACCGATTGCAGTTATCGCTATGATGGGCTGCTTTCAGAAATAGGGACAGCCGGATGTTAGTTTTCTGTCTCTATTTTGAATAGGGAGACTTATTAGAATTTTTTTTCCGATCGGCATACTCGCCCACTCATTTTGGAGCCCTGGGTTCGGCGTTCCAGGGATCGATTACTATGCCTCATCAAAAATAGGGCCTTTCTTAACAGGGACTCCCACCCCATATATACATACACACTCACACATCAGTGATAGCCATCATGTCATACTTTTTCCAACTCACTAACATTAGATCACAGCCCAGTTTGGTCACTTTAGTACTGGCTAAAAGAAAGATTGATCATCTGTTTTTTTTTTAAATGATAGGAAACTTTCAAATTTTTTTTTTTTTTAAAAGCCAGCGCTGTCCCTTTAACCAAGAAACCCAATAATAATTTCTATTACTTTAATACAATTTTTCATTTTTGTGTCCTTGGATTCTGGGTTTTTTTTAAGCCGTGTCCAAGTATGAATTTGTTTTCCTCCAAAAAAAGCTGCACAGAGCTGCTTGGAAATAACTGAAAGATTAAATCAAAAGAAATTAAGTCATTTTTCAGTGTGTTCCAAGTGCTGCCAGGAATCTTTAGCAGTAGCCTGTTTACACAGTTTGCCCATTGTAGACATTTATTAAGCACGCTTAGAAAGTGGTGCAGTGGGTTGAAGCTGGTGAAGGGCAGGCGAATGTTTGTGCAGGTGGTGGTCAATGAACATGGTAGGAGCCATTTCAGCTCTTCTCCTGCCGCTTTCTCCTTTGTTTATCTTTGTACAAGAAACATTATCTCCAAGGGACCAAGTTATTCAGCACGACCTAAAATAATGACTCTTTGATTGCAGTCAACCTAAAGTGGCTCAAGGACTTATTAGCATCTATGGACCTATGTAAATCATTATTATTATTTTTTATTATGCAAAAGGTACATTTGATTGATTTAATGCACAAACCCCACAGGGGGCCATTGGGAGCTTGTGCTGAGTAAGTGGACATGCGGATTAAAAGCCTCGGTTCGAGCATTTTGACAGATCTAATTAACGTCATCATTTTTTTTTTCTTCTTTATTTTTTCCCAAAAGTGTAATTTGGAAACAATCAGCCCAAATGTAATGGTTGGCTTGAACCTTCCAGCGAATGGCTCCCCCCTTCAGGATATCCTGGTCCATCCCTGTGTGACTTCCATTGACTCCTCCATGCTTATATCAAGCAGCGTCGCTGTGTCAGACGATTCGGCTTTCAACGGGCCGTACAAATTTCCATTCGTTCCTCCTTTTGATTTATTCCAATTGTGCTATTACACATCACAGGTAAATCATGGATTTGTTTTATTTTAGATGAAAGTTGCACCAAAAATGCCTTTGTTTTGGTAATGACATGGCACTTTCTCTTTAATAACGTATACATATACCTGTGTATAATACAAGCTTATTTCCGCAGGTACCAGTGCCCCCAATTTTGGGCTTTTATCAATTGACAGAAGATGGGCACCAGATACAGATATCTGTTAAATTGAAACTCCATGAGAGCGTAAAGAATGGATTTGATTACTGTGAAGCCCACATACCTTTTTTCAACAAGTAAGATCTATATATTATATATTTATTTGTTTATAGAACGTAAAAAGAAAATTATATCTTTACCAATGCTCATAAAATATGAACTTTTTTTTTTTTACTGCAATTTCTTGCAACACATTGCACCCTGTGTTCTAGCCCATAATATTCTTTAAATACTGACACATGGGCCAGACACACACTATGTCCTTCGAAATATCACTGGTGACATCCCATACAGACCACACGCTTGGCAATAATTAAGGTTATATCATTGCTGTCCTGTGCCGATTGGGTCAGCCCTGCAGCACTAGGGTTCTTTGTGCAAAATATTGACTTCTTTAAAGATTCAGAAAAATAAGCTCTTTACTTTATCCCAAAAGTTGGGATTCACCAAAATGATCTCAGATTGAATTTTAGTTTGCCGTTATAAAGTAACTCTGCAAAAATAAAAAAATGGTATTGATTTTTAATATGGGGGAACTTGGATACATCTGGGCATCCAATCAGTATCCCCCAAGCACACATCACACATCCACTATTCACATATTATTCCTATGACCTCAGTTCTCCCCTTTTACCTCCAAAAAGGAATAATTATCCTGCACATAGGCTCGTACTAATACAGCAGAGATTATTATAGGGGAAAAGGTGAAACATAAGGCATTGTTAGGTGGGGATGTTGATTATATAAAATATGATTACAGTGGATGGGGAAGATCATCAGTAAAGATATGAGTGAATAATCTCAGGTGCTGCTACACACTATAAACCCCCTTAATGTATTCATATTTTGTGTTTCAGAGGCCAAATTAAGCACTTTGAATACAAAGTCAGCCATGGGCAGATGGAATTATCAAGAGAAAAGAGTCTTGTGGTTTGGGTAATAGGTAAGTATTGATGTTTAATAACCAAAATATTATAATGTTGCATGAAAACTGACTGATTGCTTCAAAATCTATTTATGAATCATGTTCAGCTTTGACAAAATAATAAAGTAATACAATAGCCTGAATTGTCTCTGTCCACGCTGTCTTATATTTTCTGTCCATGCTGTCTCCTCTCCTGTCGATTCTGTCTTCTCTGCTCTTTCCACACTGTCTCCTCTCCTCTGTCGAATCTGTCTCCTCTGCTCTGTCGAATCTGTCTCCTCTGCTCTGTCCACGCTGTCTCCTCTGCTCTGTCCACGCTCTCTCCTCTGCTCTGTCCACGCTCTCTCCTCTCCTTTGTTTTCTCTGTCCACACTCTCTCCTCTGCTCTGTCCACGCTCATTCCTCTGCTTTGTCCCTGCACTCTCCTCTGCTCTGTCCCAGTTCTCTCCGCCATTCTAACCACACACTCTCCTCTGCTCTGTCCATGCGCTCTCCTCCACTCAGTCCTGGCTTTCTCCTCTAAGTGTGCCAGCAGATTACCCGTGGGCACTCACACCTTCACACTCACATAATATACCTTTATTGGAAAGAGCTATCAGGAACTACTGGGTTTAGAATAATTGGATATGCCGTTCATTGTTTGATAGTATGTATAATATTGCTCCTAAAAAATTGTACTGTGCTTTACGGGTTTAAATATGGTTTTAAATTAAACTTTAACTTTCAGGACAGAAATTTCCAAAATCTTTAGAAATTACACTTTCGGGAACTGTGACTTTCAGCTCAGAACAACACCCGAATGACCCAGTGGATCCAATTTGTGTAGGAAATACAGCTTATGTTAAGGTAAGGGTATAAATAATATTTTTTGTTCATTGTTGGTACTGCTGAATTAATCACTGCAGCCATTTAAGGTGCTAACATGAGTAAGTTTCCTCCTTTCTAATGTGTAATTAAGCAGACCTTTTCTTGTGTGCTGAAATACTGTGCAACATCACAATTGTACTTCCCATTCTAAAATATAACTCGTACAAGCAGTGTCTTTATTATGTACTATTACTGTTCTCAGAATGATAGATTTGCTGTACATAATTTATCAGAATATACCATGTATTTGATTAACTAAATGAAACACAACACTATATGGTCTATTTAATGAGGGAAAGGGAATCCGCTGTGCAGCTGTGTGTGTGGGACAGTGATGTGATGTCAGAGGCAGGCAGCCTGGGGGTAATTATACTTGTTAGGACCACCCCTGGTTGCATTATGAGCAGAGTAAAATATTTCACTGGAGCAGCTAAGATAGACAGGAAGAAAAGAGGGGGTGAATATGTCGGTATTATTTAAATACAGTAAAGATGACTTACAAATCTATTTTTTTACTACTATTTTTAATTATTTTGCAAAGTGTTCACTCATTGTTTGGTTCATAGGTATGGCCTCATCTGGAATACTGTACACAGTTATGGAGGTCATATCTACAGAAGGACATAAATACATTAGAGGCTGTGCTAAAATGAGCAAGTAAAATGGTCCATGGCCTGTGTCACAAATTATACCCAGAAAGGCTAGAGTAACTAAACATGTATAGCTGGGAGCAGAGAAGGGAGAGGGGGGACATGATAGCAGCTTTCACATACAGTAGAGGGCATTTTTAAAAGGAAGAGGTGTATTATAACACGAGGGCTTGTGTATATACTGGGGGTGATAGGATCAGAGGAAATAGGAATAATTCTTCACTGAAAGGGTAACTAATGAGTGGAATTGTCTTTCATCTGAGGTAGTAGGGGCTAACACAGTAGAACAATTTAAACAGGCTTGGGATAAATTTAAGGATATCCTATGGTCAAATGGGGTCTAGGGTAATTATAAAGCCCATTGGGCCTGATCCAGAGCTACGCTCATGAAACGCTCATGTGCGTAGCGTATTTACGCCAGCGTGCCTACTATGCACTCCCATAGGCACTCCCCTTGTTCGTACTTAGTGTTGCTGTCTTATGCTCCGTAAACCCTACCCTAACTTTTCTGATGGTATCCACGGGCGACCGTAAGCTCCTTGCGTAGTTACGACGCTTAGCACTCCCATACTGTACGATTTAAATGACTCACCATGCCCTCGGTGTGTATTTACGGATTTTGTATGGCGGTCTGGCAGTCACGCCCCCTCGAGCGTAGTTACGAGGCTGTTACGCTCAAGGCTCATACGCTCAGAATTTCTGAGTGTAACATCTGCCCCGCGCATGCACAGTAAGTACAAATGGCTATTTTTACGCTTCTGACCATCATAAAAACGCACCCAAGCATAGGTCTGGATCAGGCCCAATGTCTCTGCAGGGTACTGTCCACATAACCAGTTATCAGGTAGATTCTATTCTCCACGCTGAGCCTCCAAAACAGAACATTGCACTAATCAGCAGCACACGTTTTTTCTCGCAGACCATAGAGGTGCGAGAGAGAATCTGTAATATTTGTGTATCGTAACATACGGAAATAGGCACACTTTACGCCTGATCCCATATCTGCACAGAATACAATTGATTCTTATGTGTGTTCATTTTCTGTCCTCAGCTTATCTTTAGAATCCCGGAATACAGCCTGACGGGATGCTACACCGACCAGCATTCTATCCAGGTCTTCTCATCTCCCAAGCACAAAACTATAACATGTAAGAGCTTTCGTTTCCCTTACACTCATTCAGTCGCTGTGAATAATAACAGGTAGTCTGACAATAAATATCAAGTGGACCTATTTATCTTTAGATGAAGTCACGGGCGTGTTCAGCGTTGTCAATCCCCGGTTAGAAAATCTAATTTGCAAAATAGAGTTATCCGAAAGTTTCTTTTTGGATGTCCCTATTTCCAATGGAACCAATTCGCAACTGGCTGGGAGGAATCGGGTTTTTCGCAATTTGGACTTTCTATGCGAGGACCCACACCTCGTATTTAGAGTACCGGACGTGTAACATATACGTACAGTGTTTAGCGATTTTTACTACTGTCATTTTTTAACGTAATCTACGTATCTTTTTCTTACGTAGATTGCGTAAATGCGGTCTGAAAGAAAAAGATACGTAGATTATGTTAAAAAATCACTACGCATACTCTGAAGACGGGCCTCATTTTTTTCCAGCCAACACAAACTATATAACAACTGGAGATAGTTGTCAAACCTTAGAATTTTTACTGTAAATGAAACTGAGGCCTCGATCCAAAGATCCAGATTTGCTGCATTCGAATATCCGACTTGTGCACTGGGGGGTTTGGATGTCTGTATCAGCACGCAGTGAGATAGCATGCCCATACTGTACGTGGTAATTCTAAGATCCGACCACTTGTGACCGGCCCTCCTGTCCAAAGCGACATTTGTCTGAAATCTGGATTGAGCGGTTTATGTTCCGATCTACCACTCAGATGCGTGCGCATATGCACACATTGCACAGACTGATGGTTTATGGTCCGACCGCATTGTAATAAGGCAACTTTTGGAAGCCTGCATAAGGTCCCACTATTTAACCCTGGCCCCAATGCAAGAGTTGTGGACCTCTGCATTACAGTAATAATATTTAAAACTTCTAATTCTAGCCATCTGTTCCAATTAGAATATGTTATTTCATATCTAACTCATAACCTAGTGAGTCTCTTTCTTGTTAATTCTTTTTAGGAGAGTGCCTCTAATTTATTCACATTTTACTTTTCAGTTTTCATCTAAAACCATGTACATGCTACACAATTATTGAACCAATCAGGTAATAGTCATCTGATTGGCCCATTTGTATAGTGACAATGATGGAACAATTTGTTGGAACCCCGCTGACCGATAAATAGTGTCTGTTGGTTTGCAGAACCGATCCAACCAATTCTGTGCCGACTCTATCAGGACTTCTCATTGCCATCGTGATCAGAAAATCTGCTCAAGGATCGGACAGTGTGTATGCGCTACACGTTTCCCCCCGGCTATAAGACCCTTTTGTCTGTAGCCAGGAAAAGAGCGGTAGATTAACCGTTTCCCTTTACCTATTTTTAGTCAGCTACTGCCATGGTTCCATATGGGGAGGTTAATGGAGGGTTGAAGGGATTGAATTGTACTTTCTGCACGCCCCATATCATTACATTTAGATATTCTTCCTTTTATTACAGCTCGGGAGCTCATCTCTGCAGACTACTATATATGGAACTCCAAGGCTCCAGCACCCATTGTATGCAGATCCTTCTTTGATTAACGGCCACCAATGACTAAATAGCTAACCAATCAAAACAGCTCAGCAATAAATTGCTTTCTACCTTGCCGGTGTATTTTTTATTTTTTATTTAAACAGCTTTACTAGAGTGTAAGCTTTTCAAATCCAGAAGGGTCCTTTAAATAGTAAAGAACATTGGCGCATTGTCTTAAAAAAGCGATAGTAGCTATTATGCATGCGTAGTAACTATTTTATGTAATCTATGCATTGTTTCGTAAAAAACTGCATATACGCAATCTACGTAACAAAACGATACGTAGATTACGTAAAATTGTTACTACGCAGGCGTAATAGCTACTATCAGTATTTTAAGACCATATGTGCAACACGTACGGTGTTGTGAATCTAGGCCATTATCACATGTAAAAATAAGAATGTAATATAAGTATTCAAATGTACCACTATGACATAAAAAAGTGCAATTTTACAACAAATGCTATCAATTCTTTTTAAAGCTCGGTGAAGCATTTGCACAGTATGGGGACCTTTCTTGAGGATCAATTGACAGTAGCAGCTGTGTAAAAGTGCCTTCCTCCACACAACTTTATCTGAAATACAGTACTGTGCAAAAGTTTTAGGCAGATGCGAAAAAAAAGTAAGAAAGCTTTCAAAAATAAGTGTTAATAGTTTACTCTGAAGGCAAAGGGTGGTAACGCCAAATATTGAATTAATTTAGATTTCTATTCTCTTCATTCACTTTGCATTTTGTTAATTGTTAAAAAATAAACTATGAACACTTCTATTTTTGAAAGCATTCTTACTTTAGCATTCTAACATTTTTGCCACACCAGGTTAAAACTTTTGCACAGTACTGTATATTCGGTTCAGATGCACCAGCTCCAGCCAATCCCACGTAGCTCTGTGTATCTTGTCCAAAGAAATCTAATATTTGCGTGTGGATACAGACCACTGATATATGTAGAATTGTTGGAATCTTTTCATGGTATTGAGCCTCTTATTTGGAAGACCTAATGTTCAGCAGACAACACCAGTCTTCTCAACCAGATGGAACAATATGGAATATGGATGGAAAATTATTCCCAACAATTCTGACAGAATTACTTATGTAAGATTGAATTGGTGCACCAAAACACCTAGAAGGATGATTTATTAATGCTTCCAAAATTAAAAGTTATCATTTATCTAGCACAAACTAATTAAATTGGTTATAATTTATTTAGTACAAACTCATTAAATTTGTTATAGTTTATCTAGTACATTTTAAAAGAGCTCTCTGTAATCTGGTTGCATCTGATCTCACATCTTATTGGCTTCACTTTTCCTTTCGAGAAGATTTTAAATATATTCTTTGGTGTCTCACACTAGCACAGTAATGGCCAATGTGATATGGTTTAGGGCATTGGCATATCTATAATGAGCTTCTAGGGGATGGGGGGCCCGTGTACAAATCCTGCACAAGAGCCCCCTCACTTCTTAAAACGCCCCTGCTTCAGGGCCAGCATTAGCGGCCCTCTAACCTTCCATCCAGCCAAACGTTACCGTTTATTCTAGATAATTTGCTTAAACAGTCAACAAAGAATGGAAGTGGGCTAACATATGATGGCTCTCGGAGACTATTCTGCAAGAGAGGATGATAGGGTCATAACATCCATGAGTTTTAAGTTGAATTTGAAATGATCTTAGAGGTCACAGAAACTACCCAAATGTTTCCCTCCTGAAGATGTCTGTACAGCATTAAAGCATGAGTGCAGTGCTCAGCCTTTACGTTAATAAGACATATTCAGTGATTCTTCCACTATTTGTCCTAAATGTATTAATTAGCCACCCCTAATAGGCCCGATCCAGACTTGGGGAAAAAAAACTTGGTGTACACCATACAATTATTAGAGAGATCACACCTGATATAATTGTATAGTGTGAATGCAGGACCAATTTGTCAGAATGGAGATAAAAAGCTTCAGTAATGCTTCCCACTAATTGCAGTGGGGGCCAATTTCATCGGTTGTTTACAGTATTGAGTTGGGCGGAAATATATCCTAGCCCAAGTCTAAATAACAGTCTAAAAGTAATGCTGGTCAGTGTGTGCAATAAGAAAATATTCTCCCTGTATGCAAAGAGCATTATTGATTAGTCTCTCCTTGAATTTCAGCATGGTTTTGCCCAGGTGTAACTTTCCACTTGATTTCCTCCTTTATTCAACATCTGGATTCGGTTCCAAGGACCATTTTGTTTTACTCCTGACTCTGGATCAGCCCCAATATGTTCTGTTCCAGCTAAATGCATTTTAGTGCTATGTGCCCTCATTTCATTCAAATGTAAAAAATGTATAATATTTTTTTTGTAATAAAAACAACAGTGAATGTGAAGTTACTCTTCCATTTATCTTGCCATTCAGCAGGTAGTGAGCAGCAGTGTATCGGTCCTACCTTTGGTATCTTTCCAAGTTTTATTTATAACGACAGCATGCTAGAGTTCTCAACCATTTTCACCATAGCACCTACTGACAAATTTACTAACTGCATCTAAAGGATCTTATGGATTTTCTCAGCAAGAGAGGTAATTTAAAACACAGCAAGTTTGACAAACTCAGTGGGCCCACACGTTTTTATTTAGTTTTTTGTTAAATCAAAATCTGAAGAGTATTTCAGACTGGAAAAAGCAATGTTTGTCACGTACGGGACTTCTTTCTTGCACCCAGTTAGAACAATGGTTTAGTGCCATCTTCAGGAGCTACTTTTTCAATGTCTGTAGTTCTTAAAAATAAAAGCAGTGGGTTTTTTTCACCTATTGTTCTACTTACCCTGCTGAAAAGCTTTTGATTTTGTCTCGAAATCTGTCACTTGATGATACATTTTTGAAGACAAGGTCTGTTTCCCCAGTATGTTAGATGACCTGTTTAATGTTCTCCCAGTGTCTGAGAACGCCTTAGTGTAATTAGCGACCTTTGCACTCAATGGCTAATCCCGAGCTAGTTTGTATTCCTTGCTCATCTTTAAGACCAGACCTTTCTTTTCTTACGAGTCCACTGCCACAATTAAAGAAGAAACAGCTGCATTTCAAAGGGATTCCGATTGCAGACGCTTAATCGTGATTGACAAGTTCTTACACTAAGCTATATGAAAATAAGAGAGTCCTTTCTTGGGTTAAAACTTCAATCATTTTCCATAAAATTATCTCAATATGGATTTTATTAATTTTCTTTGATAACGATTCTTTGCATACATTTAACTTGAAAGATGCTTTGAGTCTTCAGTGTGCCTAAGAGTTTCCTTTGAAGACCTGAATGGTATCAGGCTTTCATTTGTATCAGGAAATATTGATAGCGTAATGGAACCTGGATGTTGGTGTCTAATGCAGGGAGAGGAGCCTGCTATTTAAGCAGGTGCATTGGCATAGCTGCAATTTCTTTTACAATTTGGTGTCACGGGTGGTCAGTAACGTATTTATGCCTAATGCAAACAACCAATATCTTGCCTTATTGTAATTTTAGTTTAATTACATCATTCTAAAGTTCACTTTATTTAATTTAGGTTTTTTATGTATATGTTAGATATATTCTCAGACTGTTATTCTCAGAATGTAGTTATATGTTATTATAAACTTGCCATATATTAAGGTTATTGAGTCCTAAAATCAAAATTCTACAGTGTATAAATGTATGCATGTGTTCTATGGAGCACATTATAACACCAGGAAACATAGTTTATAGTCTTTTTTTCTTTATGAATTTTTTTTATTTTACAAACGTAACAATAATATAAAAACTTTCTCAAACAAAAGCAGATCTAACGAGAATGAAAGAATTCTCAGAAAATGCACATTTTTTTCAACTAATAAAAATACTATCATTTGCTTATAAATCAATGATTTATTTTGTTAGCAAGTATTTTTTGTACAAAATAGTTTAACTTATATTTTTATATATGATACAATATCAAATAAACAAATTATACTTTTCCGTACCAGTAAAAATGTATCAACAAAAGCGTTACACTATAAAAAAAATATAATATGGAGACAGGTGTACATGTCATAAATTGCTAAATTTGAAGGCAATGTCTTATGGATGGATTTGCAAAGTTCTAATAAATTAAACAACAAAGAGTAAAATAAAAGTTTCATCAAAAAAAAGAAAATGTACATACAGTGGGCTGGATCCAGACTTCAGTAAGTGCTTGAAATGAGTTACTCCTGGGCTAAACCATGTTGATTGCAGGGGAGTCATATTTCATCTGTTGCAAACAGTATTAGAGTTGAGAGGTGTTTCCTATGCCAAGTCTAAATAACAGTGTGATAGTAAAGATGGTCAGTATCTGTGTGCAGTAAACAATTCAAAGATACAGCCCTGCGTGCAAAGAATACAATAAACCTGACTCCCCCTGCAATCAACATGGTTTAGCCCAGGAGTAACTAAGTTCAAGCACTTACTGAAGTCTGAATCCAGCCCAATATATGTAAGACTGTATAACAGGAGCACACAGAAATATTCTGCTGCAGCAAAGTAAGTGTATGTAACCCAGTATCATGAAGGACATATTTAGTTAAAAAATAATTCCACCCACAGATACTGAACAAGTAATGACCCCAGGTAACTAACCAGCTTCTACATACACTGGGTTAGAATAACCATCAGCAATTAGCTTTCAATACACCTACATGCCAACCAATTGTCCTGGTAGTTTCACCCACTCATCATGATACCTCCCATCTTTACTCGAGCCAGTGGTCACATGGGTGTTCTACATTGATTAATTTATTCTGATTGGCTGCTATATATATCATACCACATAACATAATAAAAAAAGAACTCAACTAAAAGTACAATCATAAAGAAGTCATCTGATAAGCCACACAAAGTTATATCCAAAATATATTACAACAAAAAAAGTTATAGTTATAAAATCTGAAAAGTAAAAACAGAAAAATAAATAAAGAAAATGTGTAATTGCTTTTTATTCCTAAACTATTATAACCACACCAGTTATTGTTGTACCACACACAATAATGCGAGCTTGGTGCACAGACAGAAAGAGACTCTGGATGTGATTCATATTTGTGTACGACTTACGTATGCGCGCAAATCTTAAAGTAAGCATGGGGGAGGGGAATGCACACCCCTGTTACTCCCCTTCTACTAATGGAGTTCTAGACATTTAAGTGTCCAGAACCTTGCCTTAAGTTATACGCACAAATCTGTGTCCATACGAATGCAGATCCGTGCGGAACTGCTTCTCCCCATCCTCTGCACTTTATTTGCTTGCCTAACCCCAACTGTACGGCGGGGTTTACGCATGTGGAAATTAAAAGCCGTCCCTTTTTACAGAATGCCTTTCCGATACATAACATCTGGCGCACGCAAATGACTTGCATAAGTTCCTTTCCGTACATAATTGTGAATTAGGCCCCCCAAGGCCATAAGGATATGTATAGTTCATCTATATTTTGTATCTTTATGCTTGGCAGGACTGGCACATTTTTGGGTCTCTGAATGGTAAAGGCATGGTTGCCGACTTTTTAATGCTTCCCTTTTAGGAGATCCTGAAGGGAAGCCATAGATTTCTGCAAGGGGGCTTGGCTTAATGACACCATTTATGCAAATGATGTCATTAAGCCTCACCCCTGTCATTCATTCCTGTAACCTCTAGTGTTGCAGGGGATGGATGGGGCTTGATGACATCATCAAGCCCCACCCATCCCTAGTAACACTAGGGATTACAATAGATTTTGATAGCTGGTCGGGACTTGCGGGAGATTTGCTTTTCTTCCGCCCAATATGGCTGCTGCACACTTTTCAAATAGCAGGAGTATCTTAATACAGGCTTCCTGAGTACACATATAGCAGATGGATAGGGACTCCTACAGGAGGTGCCTTGACGCTGGGCAGGTGAGCTTAACCCAATATATCTCTATTGTGAACTAAATCTCCTTTTTATGTATGTGCTGACACAAAGTGTTATATAATGTTTACTTAGAGCGCCGGACCTGTCTTTTGTTTCTTGTGGTTACACAGTGGTCACTTTTGGTCCGCTGCTGCAGCTCTCTATTTATATATACACATTTCATATATTTAAATAGAAGCGCTGTCTTTTAATATAAAATATTGTGGGTTTTTTTGTTGTCTTTTTTTTATTTTTTTTTGCCATTTACAGTTTTCAGTAATATTTAATTTATAAATTTACTTTTTATAGTATTTTCTTTTTTACTTCAGTTTGGGCTAAAGCTCATAGTAGTATTGCATTCTGGGTATTTGGGGGGAGGGGTTGGTTTAATATGCATTATGCTGGAATTTGAAAGAGAAACCATCATTGACAACATTAGTGTATGTCACACTCAAGTGCCTGCAAGATATTGTCCAATTTGGGTGCTTAACAGAAATCCAGCAATGAACTTGACCGTGATCTAAAAAAAAATGTTGTAATTGTAACATGTCAGTTAATCACTATTTTAAGACAAAAAGGTCACTAAGGGTGTTAATAAACAATCCCTGGGTTTAAAGGACTTTTTCGGAGGATTACATTTTAAATTCGAACAAATCTGATTTAGGAGATGGGGAAAGTGAAATTGATCCATCCCTCATCTAAACTTTTGCAATACTTGCCTGTTCTGACATCATTTAGATAGTTAGCAGTATTATCAGATTAAAAGCCTTTGTACAAAGCTGCTGAAAAGAAAAGATGGCAAGAGCTAAACACAGGATAAATTCGGAACCTTTTAACCTGGCTGGAGTATGTTGGTCCCTCTTATGCAAATACATTCAATCCTCCTGGAAGTTCAGTGGAAATCATTTTCTTGAATGACAGGTTTATTCAGCACGGCTTGGGTTGGTGATTAATCCCCTCTTTGATCTAGGCTATTTCTCTTAACTACCAGTTACCTCGTTCTGACAAAGTGCATCTAAGATTAGAGACATCACTAGAATACTAGTAGGGTGTGCGTCTATTCTCTGTAACCTTTTTTTGAGCAAGGTCCAGGAATGTAATCTATTTTCAGCATTCAATGCCGGAGAAATCTTTTCAACTAAGTTAGGAAGTCAGTGGAATATGTAATGAAGTTTGTTCCTCAGTCTGATAAAAAAAAAAGGGAAAAGGGTACCATTCCCTTTGAACTTGAGATCTCTTCAATGTAGTGTTTGTAATATATAGAAATCTAATCGTGTACACATGTTATTGTGAATGTAATTACATTCTTTAACAACATTGTGCCCCCTGCTTCTTAAATACTAGTATTTAAAAATCCATTAAAGTGGTACAAAAAACACACAACAAATGATGCCTATGTAAGAGATGATTATGTATCATTTAAAAATATTATCAGATGTGAGGTCAGCCCTACTACCAGGCAGCAGACTCTATGCTGAATTGAAGTGTGCCTGTCACCTGCATGGGGTAGACCCAGATATGCTGCCGGCTGAACCTGAATTTCTCTTTTTAATTGTAATATATAGCTCTTTATTTATTATTAATGTCACTGGGACTGATTTAGAGACATGCGCAAAATACACATTATATGTACATTATAAACAAATTTGCACCCACATCCAGAGGTGGCCACAAGGTCAGCCTCAGCGTAGGGCCTATAACACATTGACTTACTGCATAGCAATGTACAGTTGGTTGCAATATACATAGCTGATATTAGACCTATTCATTTTGCTCATAAACTCTATGGGCCTGATTCAATTAGCTTTGCAGCAGCGTATTTTGCGGTGCGAAGCTAATTTCGCAAACTTTTTTCTGGGTGACTTTTATAGGGACCTCTATGGGGTGCGCATAAAAATTCGCCTATTTTTCATACCGTATATGACGGGAAAAAGCGCAGTGCGTACTTTTTCCTGTCATCGCGACTAATTGAATCTGGCCCTAAGCACGCATTACTATAACAATGTTATGGTATGTGAAGTTGTATTATAATGTAATGATCTATAGATATAAGCAAATTTATTAAAACATGACTTTGATAATTATGTTTTAAATTATTTATTTCCATGTAATTAGATATTTTCTTCTAGGGTAGGGACTCACTGTTAGTGTGGACATTCTCTTGACTTGCCCCTAAAGGCTTCTGTGGTACTCCCCTCCCTTATTAATCACCATCACCTTACATGTGCTCATGTTTCCAGTCACCTTGTGTACCTGTATTCCTTTTTTCTGGATTTCATAAATTTAGTGCATTTTTTGTATTCACAGTCATCGAGTATCCTATTTTAGCCTTGCTTTGTGCTATTTGGTATACTCCTGTCTACTTGTATTTCTGTGTTCTGTATTTTATGTATTTAGTTTATTTATGTATTTGCATTTATATCCTCTGTTATCCCTGCCTTGTTTACTTGTACACACTATACGGCTGGATTTTCAGTGTTGTTTATCTTTTCCATGCTTCTTTAATTCTGTGTTTATGCTTATCTTACTTTGCTCCTGTTGCTCCCAGTTCACCGGTGTCCATAACCCTTTTATATTTTGTTCATACAACAATAAACACTCATTGTCTGTTACTCTGTGCATGCTGTTTGTGTATTTGTTTCTTTGCTACTTTGGGGTTGTTTCCAGGGGCTGTGATCTGCTAGTCAGCTGCTGCGCAAGCCTATCCCCATCATCAGAGGCTATAGTGAACACCAGGCTCCATTCAAACTTCGTGCCCAGGTGAGAGGTTATCCCTGTGTGTATGTAGCAGACCCCTGTGTGTAAGTAACATTTCTACTGTGTTCTGAATGCAAATGATGCTCCCATTTGAAGTCAAAATGACTTAGCTTATGTGGGGACACATTGTGGGCTTAAACATGACCCCTTGCAATTGCAAATTTTTGCAACGCATCCTGAGTGTAAATGAAGCCATGTTCAGATATGGATTGGGTGTACTTTGTGGGGCACTCTTAGGTAGTTCATTGACTCTATGCCTTCACCCATATCTGCCCATGACTTTAGGTTCTTCATGGCATTTATTTGCGTGATTATGGTTTCTTAGCACTACAAAATCACACTTAGATACACTGCGCTAGCTGGCATACACTCACGTCTGGATTGGCCCCCACTATGGGATACTTCATCCCACAACTGGCTGCTCACTGTCTGAAAACAACAGTTTTATTCTATATTTTTAAGAAATAGATTCTGATTGGTACTGGTCACAATGTGATTGTGATTGTGATTGTGATTGCAGCATTGTGGCATAGTTGCTACCATATATGCATCCTAGCTTTGATGCCAAAAAGGGTACTATATATAAGAATCACTTCTGTGGATTCTGGACCTTCCTCACATTCATGAAGCTCTGGTTTCTTAAGCGCGTAATCTTTCAAAATGAACCTACTAAGCATACATAGTATGTCATACGCAATCTGTGTGCCAGTTAGGTACCTAGATTGCCTCCATGTGGTCTATAAAATTTAGTAAGAAAGAGGCATGCTAATGCTGCCTCGGGAGTTTTTAGTTAGAGGTGGGAGGGGGGGGATTTAGATTAGCCGGGG
>WWET01001226.1:0-15008 GCA_011038615.1 Limnodynastes dumerilii
ATGGCAAAATAATATCGCTGTGCCCTTTTGTTTAGTGTCGGCAGAAGCATAGTAAGCCTGTGAAAAATATTTACTTTGCAGGCTGGGGTGGGGTGTTTTAAAATGTGTTTCTTGCAGAATTGCCACATCTATCGAGTGGCGTTTAAGTTCTTGCAACGCAATGGTACGTTTCGAAGGGGAATTGAGACCGTTAACGTTCAGGGATAAGATTTTAACAGTCATGGTGGGTTAAACATCATAGAGGCTAAGTCATTTAAATACATTCCTTCAAGGTATGTAGGGAGTGGGTAAAGGGAGACCAGGCTCCTGATAAGGAGAAAGGTCCAGGGAAGACAACCTAGGTACCCGAACGGTACCGGAAATATGTGGGGGGTGATTCGCCCACAGAGAAGGCGAAGATCGGCCATGCGAAAAAATATGTAGGGGGGGTAGAGAGCGTGGAGGGATTAGAGGAGAAGCAAAAGATAGCATACAATCGTACATAGCAAATAACATTGTAATAATGATAATAATCAACAGCATAAACGAGAACATGAGAAAATATACAAAGATATAAAGTCAAGACATGCAGTAAACTTCAGTAGGGGCTCACGTGATCCAGGGGTCTAGGAGTCAGAGAAGTCCCTAGTGGCCACTACCGAATGTAGAGCGAGGCCCCTGGTGGAGCCGGGCCAATAAGCCCTGACTGCAGAAACCGGCGGCAGTCCCGCAATCGATGGTCAGCTAAGCGGTGGCCCACTCCAGCTGGGGTGGTCTTCTTCTGGAGGGAGCTGCGGAGGTGGAAGGTGCGGTCCCGGATTCGGGGAGAAGGCCGAGTAGACGGAGCGTATGAAGTCCTTGGTCCGGAGTCTTAATCAGGTGCGTATCGCCTGAATGGGAGAAGATTAGCTGGAATGGGAACCCCCACCTGTAGCGGATGTTGTTCGAGCGCAGGATTCGTGTGACCTCTGCTAGATCTCTGCGCTTTTTCAGGGTCAAAGGGGCCAGGTCTTGGAAAATTTGAGGGGATGTCCCTTGGAAGGAAATATCAGGAGAATTTCTGGCGGCTTGTAGAATGCGTTCTTTGGAAGCGAAGTAATGCAGCCGAAGGATAATATCCCGAGGAGGTTGCCCAGATGGGGGTTTGTTGCGGAGCGCCCGATGGGCCCTGTCCAGTAGTAAGTCGGCGCTGGAAGCTGTTGGGACTAGGTGCTTGAAGAGACCTTCAAGGTAATCCGGTAGATCAGAATTGGAGATGGTTTCCGGGACATTTTTGATACGTAGGTTGTTGCGCCTCGAGCGGTTTTCTTGATCCTCAAGTTGGTCTTTCAGAGAATCTAGCTCGGCACGGATCGCTACCAGGTCTTCCTCAGTTTGCGTTTGGTATGTACAGAGTTCGTCTGTTTTCTTTTCAAGGGAGTCTGTGCGGCCACCGATGGCGGCAATTTCAGACCGTAGTTCAGCCAGCATAGCACGGATCTCAGTTTGGATGGTAATTTTGACTTGGGAGGTGATCTCTGAAATAGAGGGATGCTGCGGTTCGCCCTCAGATTCTGGCTGAGGAGACTCTTGAGGTGAGGGGGGTGAAGGAGAAGGCGGCTTCTCACGTCTCGAGAACATGTTTGGAGTATGAGGTGGTTTTTTCTGTCTTTGTGACATACTTGCAACTGTGGTAGCAGTGGCTGCGATATCAGTTGTTATGAGGGAGAAATATATGGATCTCGTAGAAAGTACGGCTTAATCCCACCAGGCTCTCAAATGGTTATTAGAAACAATGACACATGGTAGAAAATACAACAGAAGAGTTGATCATGTAAAGTGAAGAAAAAATCTTTGTGTGAGCTGATACTGCTCAGGTATAGAGTATCAATCCTTTTGCAGGAGAGCCAGGGGAAAGTGGGCTTATGCTGCCCCCCAGTGGGCAGTAGATGTAGAACGCGTGGCCCAAATTGTAGCTTGAGAAGAGCAAAGTGAACAAGAACACTGTTCAATTGAAGGAGCAGGCATATAAATAACTATAGCTGACACCATTGAACATTGAGGGTTGAGGTGGAAGGAGCCAGCAGAGTCCCCTAGAGAACAGCCACCTGATGTGATTAGCGTGCAGGGAGAGTAGTGGAGCTGTGAGCAGGGTACCGTGGAGGGAGGCACAGATGCTGGCAGTGGGTAGATAGAGGGTAGATAAATAAATTCTGGAGAAGTTCAGAGGTTGCAATGAGGGTGGAGAGAGTTGCTACAAGAGCCCAGGATTGAGGGAGAGGGTACCGCAGTCACTGCAACCCAGTGAGCCCCGCGCTGGAGAGTACCTCAGGGAGAGAGCAGCTTAAAGATGGCCGCCGGCAGCTGGCTTCTTGCTGCACAGAACGGAGGCTCCCCAGGCTGTGCAGCTGTGAGCTGATTGCAGGCAGGTCGGAGGAAGCGGTGAGTACAGCGGGGACCGGAGGCAGGAACCGGAGACCGCGATCCTGCAGATGGCTCCACCAGCAGGTGTGAGAGCTGGGAGCTCAGGGCCTCAGGCACGCTGGCGGTGGAGAGGCCCAGCGGCTATTGGGAACTCCGGGCACCACAAGACCGACGCGCGGAGGGCTGGTCCAGACTCCTAAAGCTGCAGAGACGTCCAGCCAGCAGCAGGGGAAGGAAAGTTGGGGGATAGGACCCCTAAGGTAAGAAATTAGAGTGCTTGCAGGGAGAGCTCAGTGCCGATGCGTGTGCTCAGCTCTGCGGCCAGACCACGCCCCCCCTACATCTATGTCTTAATGAGAACATCGTAATATCAAATAAATCTCAATAATAAGTAGCTAAAAAGCAATCTCAATGGACAAGAGAAAATACAAACAAACTTCACTGCGGATGAGGACACCATTATAAACCCGCACATGTTCTTTGCCAGGATCACTTTTGACAAAGGGCCAATTGGTGAATGAGTACACTAAGAATTTAGTAATACTTGTGAAATCGACATTATACAAATATGGAGGAATTACCCTAATTGGCTCACATTCACCTGTATGCTGCTTACATGAACTTTGAACTTTTTATTTAATTTTATGGTTTAATTTGACATAGTTTGTTATCAATTTTCATTTCAGTGTTCATTTTGATTTAGTTTTTATTCATATTACCAGTGGTGTTTCTTCACCCACACCCTGTTTTTGTAGCAATTTTCTATTTAGAGTTTGTGGACACTCTAAGGTTGAGGATCTGCAGCAGGTTTTAATTTTGCGCTTTTCAGTGTTCCCACCCCTGTGTTTTTATTGTAAACACTCATTTGTGTGCCTGTGATGGTAGAGACAGACTGGTTCCTGGAGGAAACTACTAGAGGTGTTAGAGAATGAACCCCAACCAGAGCTAGAAGCTTCTAGAACCAAATGACCCAAAAAAAGGGAGAAATTTGCTTTTGGCCAGAGGAACAAGGAGGATTAGGGAGGAAATCCAAGAGGGAGAACTGTACTTAGGGAAAATCACCACTGTGACATGCCTGGAGGAAACTACCAGAGGTGTTAGAGAATGAACCCCAACCAGAGCTAGAAGCTTCTAGAACCAAATGACCCAAAAAAGGGAGAAATTTGCTTTTGGCCAGAGGAACAAGGAGGATTAGGGAGGAAATCCAAGAGGGAGAACTGTACTTAGGGAAAATCACCACTGTGACATGTGTCTCAAACACTTGGTAATAGGCTAGATGGAATTAGCTAGCAGGATAAATAATACAGAACCGATACAAGGGCAATCACTCACAACAGCCAAGCACCTAGGAAGAAATAAGGACAGGAGAATGAAAGGATTGCAAGAGGCTAGGCAAGGTAATCACGAAAGGCAGGAATATAACACAAGTCACTGATCTGCAGAGCAATATCCTGAAATCAATGCAGTTGAAGCACCGACTGACCAGATGCTATAACTGGCAGCATGGTCTAGGGCTGCTGGTTATAATTAGAAGCTGCTGACTCCGGCTGGCTATCAGCAATCACGCCCCCTTCCAGTATTTGCTGGTGTCCTGGCTGTAGCCTAGCAGTCAGGGCATCAATGACAGAGAGAGAAAGAGAGAGAGAGTACATGCCTGCCGGGAGAGAAGTAACATGCTCCACTGCCAGTAACTTGCATGTCATCTCTGTTTGCACGCAAGGCTTACGCTTTCACGGTCATATTGATGGCATGTATCCTGCAGCATGAAAAATCTGAAAATATAGAAAAATTAAGTATAAAGTACATTTTTACTTACTCTTTCCATGTCCCCATGAGGCCAATAGCCTCATTGTATTTCCAGCACAGATCTGCATCCTCATAATGAAGGCTTCCGTCCCGGAAGCTTTTGCAACGGGCGTGGCAGGGTGGGACAACCAACCATTTGTACAATTAATGTGTGCGAATGGTGGGCAGGAGCGTGTATGGAAATTGTACAGTAGGGGCTTTGCTAAGCCCTTAAGTACAATTTATTAATACGCGCCTCCCCAACAGAGAATGTGAAAAAATATGTTACGTTTAACGTAGAGGTAAAACGTAACATTTAAGATAGGGGTCAGAATGCGAAAGGTTCATGCATGCATAAGGGGACTATAGAATTGCATGCATGTAAGTCCATGCAAATTTCAGATCAATGGAATTACGTGCATGTAATTACACTTGATGCATCATTTTGACCCCAAGTTTATAATGTTTCTTTTTTTTTCCACTTGAGTAAAATGTCTGTTTTTGGTAACATTAATTTAAACATGGATGCAAAGAATCTTTTCTCTCAGCTTTAAAATGGTATTTGAAAACAAATTTATTTCAATAGCATCTTTTTAATAGGTTGTTCTATCTAATTACTACCACAATTTAGTAGTCAAATTTTTTTTGATGCATGCATGTGTGGAAACCTATTGGATACTCCTACTCCTACTCCTGAATCGTGGCAAAATAGAAGCATGAAGATATGGGGCTGGATCCAGACTTAAATAAGTGCTTGAAATTAGTTACTCCTGGGCTAAACCATGTTGATTGCAGGGGAGTTATATTTCATATGTTGCAAACAGTATTAGAGTTGAGAGGTGATGTTTCCTATCCCAAGTCTAAATAACAGTGTGATAGTAAAGCTGGTCAGTATCTGTGTGCAGTAAGCAATTCAAAGCTATTTCTCTGCATGCAAACAATACAATTAACTTAACTCCCCCTGCAATCAACATGGTTTAGCCCAGGAGTAACTAATTTCAAGCACTTACTTAAGTCTGGATCCAGCCCATGGTCCATATCCAAAATTAATTCAGAATGGTGCAGAAAACAAAAGCACTTTCATGCACCAGACTAAGCACCGATCTGTAAATGAACCACACTGGAACAGAGACGCAGAGTCTAACTGCAAGCCTGGTGTTCACTAGAGCCCCTGATGTTGGGGATGGTTTTGGCTGCCTGCAAGCAGCAGATCACGGCAAGGTAAGTAGCGTAGGAATGGCTACTGAGTCTGGATACCGCAGTAACAAGGGTAGGAACCAGTTACTCAGGTGTTCAGGAACTGGCGACTGGATAACTGGGACTGAGGACTGGAGACAGGGCCTGGAACCAGGGAGCAGACCATACACAAGAGAACTCAAAGATACAATATCAGTAGGCAAAGGTTACCTGCTGCTCTGACAGGGAAGTGATGTCAGTGAAGGGATTAAATAGAACAGCTAATGAGTGACTTCCAGAAAGGGAATGAGCCATACCTGTGGTATAATGCCTGCATCAGAGAGTGAACACCATGAAGTGCAGACAACTAAAAGAAGGTCATACGATCAGAAGGTAAACAAACATAGGAACTGATTCAAAGTTTGTGAGTAAGGGCAAAACAGGTGCAAGTGTACAGCTTAACTAAACCATTTTGCAAAGTAAGGGATACTAATTAATTTAAAATCTTTTACATGCAGGGAAAAATACATTTCTTTTGCATATAGATCTCAAATACTACATAGCATAATATAATTTATACATTAGAGTTGAGCTAAGAAACTTCACCCCTAATTTCTAATTCTGTTATCATAATTTAAAATGACCTCCCCTTGCAGTTCAACATGGTATTGCTAAGGTCTACACTTGCACCTAAAATAAAGGTGTAAGTGCAGCTCTGAATCAGACCGCAAATAGTAAAGGAAAATACTGTAATCCTGACAAGCACCAAATTCTATTGCGCAGTACATACAATTTGGCTATTTTATGTCAGTGGCTAGCGTAAAAACGCTAGCGTATGTAGCTCGGGATCTGGCCCATAGTGACTAAAGCAGTGTACACACAGGCATTTTCTGCCAATTATCATGCAACTCGCATGATAAATTACAGAATCATTGAAACAGTCTTTGAATGTTTAGTTTGATCTTTAGTAGCTCCTAATTTTTCAAACCAACGATGTAACAATATATTTTGCTTTTTCCCAGTGTGTACTGTGTCCCGAACTGTCAGCAATGATTGCTGTACTTTACCTGTATAGGATTGTATTTTACATTGCCAAGGAGGCAGTATCATTAATAAATGAAAAAATCCTTGAAGAACTGCATTATGGGAGCAAAATTATGTCGCGGTAAGTGCCGCGGTTTGTGACAATACCTTTGGTGAATTGCGGTTGTGGAATGTCATCCTCTCATCAGCCAGTATAAAGCTTTACGTTCCTCTACAGATTATAAGGTGCCTATAGCGATGTTATAAGCTTGATATCAGCCAAGAGAAAAAAGGGATCCTTTTGAACGACAATAAACTTGTTCTTTTTAGTTGTTCCAGTAAAGATTATCAGCAGGAGGAATTCAAATAATTCTGTTTTGCGTTTCTTCATTTTAAAAACACTTTCGTCAGAGCTTTATATATACAGAGTGTTAGTAGCTGCTTCTTATTGCCCCTCTACCCAGTCAAATCACTTTCAGCAGCTTCATTCATTAAGCTCCTGATGTGTATCGTTCTTTGTAAAATCAATAATAGCCGAGAGACGCTATATTTAAATGTTTATTGTAAGATTGCAAACAAAGCTATATGATGTTTGACCAAGTATATTCTTAATTGCAAGACATTTATTTTAATTAGTATGTGGTAATTAATACATTTTTACATTTACACTAGCGCTCTTGTGTTGTAGTTTTTGTTAGTGTGAATTGGTTATCCCATTAGAGCAGCTGTGTCAGATGTACTAATTGTTGGTAAGATTAATAAGGACACCATCTATAGCGCTGATTGGCTGTTTCACTTAATTTTGTTTTTGTGGGGGATTACTTAAGTGTGTACTATCACACATTGTTTACATAATCGTTGGCTACAACAGTAATGATAACGGTTTGTTACCGAAAATAGCCAGAGTGTACCCAGCTTAAGTTTCTTCCCATCTCTATCGTTTTTGAAAGACAGCTGTTCTGTGTTGTCTATCTGTAGAGCTATCCCTTGGATCCTATTTACTACCAGAGCAGATTTTCCTAAACGTTAGAGGAGACAGTCCTTTCAACTTACATGGAAGATCCAGTACACTATATATATCTGCCAGGAACAGATATGAAATATCTAAAAGCTACAATATTCCCCATGTTATATTGACACACTGTTAAATTATTTATTATTAATTATTATTAATTATAATTATTATTAATTATTTATTAAATAATTGCTGGACACAAAACAAAAGAAAACATTTACTTAGATGTACAAAAAGTCCTTACAGAAACCACTTTAACTAGAAATCTAGCTTTAAACCATTTAGACGTAAAGATTGTAAATCAAAAATAAATTTAATTTCAGCTACCACCAACATAGATGAAATTACTAATACATTGAATCACATATACAACATATTTAGTATAGCAAGTTATAAACTGAGAAATACATTTTTGTTGTTGTTATTAACCTCAATCGATTCATATTTGGACTTTTCCATAGGCATAGTACGACAACCTTTGCACAATCCACACCTGTTCAAACCGTTGCGAGTAACAGGACTACTAATATCAGGTAGAGAACTATGCACCAGTAAATTTCTGAGATTATCAGCTTGTCTATATAAAAAATTTGGTTTTGAAGGCAAGCTATTACCAATCACAGAATCCTTTTTCAAAATTTGATTAGAGAACACCTGTTCTATATAAGTGGTGTTATATTTTGTATGGAAAGACCATTTAAACTTGTCCTGTTTCATTTCAGTGAGATTATTGATAATATCTATTTTGGTATTATATGTTCAATTTTCTGTTCAACAATATCTAAAAAAATCTCTTTTATAGGCTTTTTCAATAAATTGATTGCACATTTTACTCCATTTTCTTTGATTCGAGCTGAAAAAATGAATTAAGGAATAAGAGTCAGTTGACTATCTAAATTCCCAACGTTCAATCCCCAAAATTTATTTCTAAAGAACTACTAGTAAAATTAAATTTAATACTTAAACTGTTAGGGCCGTATCCAGATGGTACACTAACGCTCAGCGTACCATCGCTTCACTACCCCCGACACTCCCCCTTTCCCCAGCGTATTAACACTCGCTTATTCCGGCTGAAGGCTACCCTAACTTCAGCTGGCGTAAGCTAATGTTAAACGATGGTACAGCGGCATTAGTATGCTAACGCCACCCTCCCAGCCTCATTACCCTCCATCCCCTCGCCTATCTGCACTAACTGCAACGTAGTAACGGAGGGGAACGCCCCCTCCAGCATAACTACGCTGCTGCTACGGATGCCCGAACCACGATCGGGCGTTGCCGTAGCTACGCCAGGCAACATCTGCCTGGCGCATGCGCAGATCATCTTTTTAGACGATCTTACGCTTACGCCCGGCGTATTAACGCTGGCCACGGAGGTCTGGATCAGGCCCCTAGTGTTCAAAAAATTACAGAAGAGGTTTAGACTTCCTCTGTCATCTTTTTAAAAAAAATGTCATCAATATAGCAGTGCCATGAGGAGAGTTTTGCAACCCAGCTATCTACCGAGGAGGAAAGGGTTCTAGGAGTCATTATTTCCAGTAACCTGAAGGTAGCCAATCAATGTAACAAAGCAATGAGAAAGGCAAGTCAGATGCTTGGTTGCATAGGGAGAGGAATTAGTAGCAGAAAGAGAGAAGTAGTGATGCCCCTTTATAAATCATTGGTACGCCCTCACCTAGAATACTGTGTTCAGTTCTGGAGGCCATATCTCCAGAAAGACATAAATACATTAGAGACCGTGCAAAGAAGAGCAACTAAAATGGTACATGGCCTTTGTAACAAATCATACCAAGAAAGGCAAGAGGAACTAAACATGTATAGCTTGGAGCAGAGAAGGGAGAGGGGGGACATGATAGCAGCTTTCAAATACATCAAGGGTGGTGACCAGCTAGAGGAGGGTACCATTTTTCAAAAGAAAAAGTGTAATAGAACACAAGGGCATGAATATAAACTGGAGGGTGGTAGCAGCTTTCAAATACATCAAGGGTTGTGACCAGCTAGAGGAGGGTACCATTTTTCAAAAGAAAAGGTGTAATAGAACACGAGGGCATGGATATAAACTGGAGGGTGGTAGATTCAAAGGAAATGTGTGGAAAAATTACTTCACTGAAAGGGTGATAGATAAATGGAATATTCTCCCATCTGAGGTGGTTGAGGCCAATACAGTAGAACAATTTAAACATGCTTGGGATAAGTATAAGGGTATCCTAAATTGTAACCCAAATTGAGGGTAAATAGGGTCTAGGGTCAGTATAGTTTTCAATAAACTAATGGGCAGACTAGATGGGCCATGTGGCTCTTATCTGCCGTCACTTTCTATGTTTCTATGTCCTTGCCACACCTTGTCAGTTTCTAATGATGATATTAAGAGATTGGCATAACTGGGTGCAAATCTCGACCCCATGGCAGTACCGATACATTGCAAATAATAACAGTCCTCAAAATAAAAATAAATTGTTATTCAATATGAATTCAATACCGGTTAATAAAAATTCCACCAAATCTGCATTTAAATTAATTACATTTTTAATTAATTAAAGCTACAAAGGGCCCTTTTTAAGGCTTCAATTCCATTATTATGAGAGATGATGGTATTTAATGAACAGAAGTCAACTGTGATTATGTACCTTTGGTCACCTCAACTATAGTCCTGGATTTTCCAAAGGAGATCTGAAGTGTCCTTTAAGGAATAAGAAGTAACTACCAGTGGTTGGAGGTAAATATCTATAAAGGCAGAAATATTTGTAGTGACAGAATTACAGCCAGAGATGCCCTAGGGCATCCGGGGAGTTTCTTTTGGTCTAACAAAAGAAAATGACCAAATTTCACTGCGCACACCCTGCGACTCCTCTTCTCAGGATAAGGGGATTGTCACCAAACTTCCCCAAATACCAAATCACTTAGAATAATGGTAAATGCAATTTTCTATATACAGTTCCTAATAGTAGTGTGCTTGCAGGTAAATGTCAGACATAGTGTGTGATTTCAGGAAATATAGTAAAATGCTTTTCTTATTCTTTCTTTGTGCTTGATCTTTCTTTTCTTTTTTGCTCCACAGATATACCAACAATTACCCAAAAAGATGAAAAAGAAACCCTTAGTGCAACACCATTAGTCCTCCAAAATCACATAAAGGGTGTTTGTATCTCACTCACATTTAGGATGTATTGTCTCATAGCATATAAGTTGATTTCTTTCTCCTTCCTCTTTATAGATGCAACCTCCGTGGACCGAGAATAAAGAAAACAACTTAAAGAGCATATAGTAGGTAAGATTTCCTACTCACATTTATCAGAGCTTGTTAAACAGCATAAATAATGAATATCTTTTTCTTGCTTCTCTCCACAGGCACTCTGTCCTTGGACCCAGTAACACAAACGAAGAAAACCCCTCTGGTGCAATATCATCAAAACTTCATACAGGTAAGTGAACAAATCATCTACTCACATTTCATATGCCTTGTCTCTTAGCATATGTAATTAATCTTTTCTTCTTCCTCCCAGGTTTTCAGACCCAGAAAACAGAAAAGAAAAAACCTCCTGGTGCAATATGATGATACTCACCATTACAGACCAACCTATTACACACAGAGGCATGTGTGTAAAAGTTTAAATATGGTTCAGGATATGAAAGTTCTATATTTGCGAAGGGAGTGCACTACCATCATACCTATGTAATATAGGATAAGAAAATACACAAACTTTATAGTATAAAGACCTTTGTTACCAAGGATATTAATAATTTATCTGTAAATACTTTTAAACATGAAAGAAGTGTAATATTTATTTAAATGTTAATTGTCATGGCTTTTTTGAGGCTAACCAAACACGTATTTTGGTTAAAACTTTGATTTAAATGGATGTTAATAAAAGGAATATTGGTCCGTGTTGCTGTAATGATTTCAACAACAATAAATTTCTTCTTTAAAAAAGTGGTAGGTGAATGTGACAGAGGTGTTGGTGCTCTGCTAGTATTATATATATATTGTAAAGAAAAAAATGAAACCTGAGCTTGGCTAATAACCGGAAACAAAATCACACTTCAGAGTGCTATTATTACTGTATTTCCCCACGTATAAGACGCTCCCTTGTATAAGACGCACCCCATTTTTAGAGCCTAAATTTTAAAAAAACTATTTTAAATGTATTTTTTAATGTATTATTTTTAGCATTAATTAACTAAAAAAATGGGGGCATGGTCTAAAAAAGGTGCGTCCTATACATGGGAAAATACGGTATGTCAGATGCTGCCTTGTCTGATAGTGGGGAAAAATATAGAACAATTATAATAATGTGCTAGAGGTGTAAGACATACAAACACTCTCGGCTGAATGAACTAGATATTTTTATTGACAAAAATACACTCTAAAAACACGATTTATAAAACTTGCACAAATTCAAATTAACCTCATAACATAACCTAAGGACTGAATCGTATCATATTAAAGGACAGTCATGAAAGGCTATAGTGGTTTGAAACAGTGAATCAAGATGTTATGTATGCAAACAATGTGTTAGATCCAAAGTATCAACTTATTTTGTGGTGTAGTAAGTGGATCTGGCTGGAACTGGTCAAATAAAGTAGCGAGACTCGAAGCCAAATAGAGGTTATAAAGGGGAAAAAATACACCAACCTACATACATATAAATATGTATGTGTGTGTAAGTGTAAGTGGGGGGGTTCAAGCGCTAGGTCTCCATGCAGCAGTTAGTGCCCAGCTGGAAATTGTTACAAAGAAATTCAAGTTCAGTATGGTGCTCATATAATTTAAATTGATAGCTCAGAGGTTATAGTATGAGAACATATATATATAAATAGAAGCGCTCTGAGTTAATATAGTATTTTAATTACATCACCATATAAAGGACAGCATACATAAAATACATATAAAAAACAATATATGAAGTTGCGAAAAATTCAATGCTGAAAATTATTACTGTGACAAATTTTTCAAGCAAATTGGTTAAAAGTGACTCAAATCCATACTGGTAGATAGTAGTAGAAAATTAGCAATTAATGAATACTTGATTGATAGTCCCGTTGGAAACAAATCAACGGGGATGATGGTAGCTAGTGTATACCAGTCTTAAAGTAACTATAAGCAGCGATCCGTACTGACAAGTTGAGTAATATGTTATGAAGTTAATTTGAATGTGTGCAATTTTAATTCTTTTAAATAGTGTTAAATAGTGTTTTTAGAGTGCATTTTTGTCAATAGCTTGTTCATCCAGCTGAGAATGTTTGTATGTCTCACACCTCTAGTGCAATATTATAATTGTTATATAAATTGTAAATGTATAAGTTACTACGTAGAGGCATTACGATAGTGAAAAGTCTCTTTAGAAGAACATTCTGTAATTTTTCTCCCCTAAGTCTATTTTAGTCTGTGATTTCTCTGTGATGCTCCATTCACAGTAAGGAGTCACATATAATTAAAAGGAAATACACAATATGGTGGCGCAAAATCTCCCTTAAAAAGCAGCCTACCTATTTTTAATATATTTTATATGTTTAATATTTTGCTGCATTGTGTAGAAATAAATTGTTGTTGAATATTTTACACATTGGAAGCCTCTCTATTCCTTTTTTCATATCCCATTAAAAAATAAAAATAAAAAAAACATGGACAGAGAAGTGTATTTAACATCCTTATATTGGTCTGCATATTATGAAAACTGGCAGTGCAAACTCTTTGAGAACAGAGAAAGTGAAATCATCGATAAAGGAAAGAAAAATACCACCAATTAAAAAAGAAACTTTATTGTATTAAACTCCAAGCACGATTGAACTTCAAAACTGTGAGCACAGAAAGAACTTTCCCCTGTGGCTTCCGTTTTTTTCCCTTTCTGGATTTGGTATTCACAAACTCATTTTTTTATATTTCTGTTTTATGATTAACGTTTCACAGATTGAGGGTTCAGTATTTTATGAATGGTTCATCATATTTATTAGTGGCATTGTAGGTTTTTTATTTGTTTTGTTTTGTTTTTGGTCACCTACTGGATTGAATTATTGGGCCAGATCCAGAGCTATGCCTGCCGCCATAGTTACGGCGGCCATATGCGTGAGAACGGCATATTTGCCGTTCTGCGCATGCGCCGAGCAGATGTTGCCTGGCGTAATCCATGATTCAGGGATCACTGTGGCCTCTGTTTTAATGACGTGAACTGATGATTCATTCTACAGCTTTACAAGGAAAAATACAACATAATATATCTAAAATATAAGTAAAAGAGGTAAGCGCTGAGTGTACTTCTGGGGTGTTGATAATACAGGGACATGTCTTCGAAAAGGGTGGATAAGCCCTAAATACGTCAGACTGAGCAGCAACTAAGGGCACCTTAGATCCTTGAAGTCTTATCCACAGAGGCAGCATTACCTTGATTGCATCTTTATTTCCTGGAACCTTTACCACCGCAACTTGAATTCCACTCAATTAAAGGACTCTATTGATTGTACATACAGACGATTTTTTAGCTGTCATTTATTTATTTATTTCTTGCATTATAGATCTATATATTTGTGTATTTATTAAAATTTTTATATGTCATATTAAATCTATATATTTCTATATTCCCTCTTTCCATTACATGCATGGATTCCCTGTGATGGGGGGAAACGTGGATTCAAGCATCAATTTAAATTGGACTTATACATTGTACATTTGTCTTCAATATCATGTTATAGAACTTTTATTACCAACACCCCAGAAGTACACTTAGCGCTTACCTCTTTTACCTATATTTTAGCAATTACCCTTTTTTGAGGGGATTGGTAGATCCCCTTGGTACTAGAGATTAGCTGTGAATGAACCTCTCTCCAAACACGATTTTATCCACTTTTTATTATATTACATAATATTTCTACTCTTCACCCAATGTAGAACTCCCTAATATACTTTTTATTATTTCCTCATGGTGAATAAATATAAAATAAAACTATGACATTCTAATAACTGTGAAAGAGCTAGCCCAAATTATGTTACTTACAACACATAGCATATCGCTTGGCTATGTGCCCGTCTTTCAGCTTACTACACTGTAACGGGTGGTGCGCCAGCGCCCTGTGAATTACCAACAAAACCCAGGCCCGCCCCCACCCCAGAGGTTCCTACCCGATCCTGAAGAACTGCCAGAGAAGACGCGCTGTTTCTCCCCCGGTCCCAGGCGTGATAATTCCTATTGCTGTAAAGAAAGCACAACCATTAGTACCACATCACCACCCAAAAATACCTGCGGGAGAGAACGGGGAAAGTTATTCACGGGTGAGGTAATCGTCATCACCGGCCAGGGCCTCAGACACCTCTTTTCGCCAATGACTGGCGAGCGGGACGGAACCTTTCCCACGCCTTCTGGCTCCGCCTCCGCACCCGTGGAAGGAGGGGGAACAAACACCACGCAGAGTACAGGTATTAATACTCACCGTCTCTATTGGATGGACGCTCTCACCACCACCCACTCGAGACCACCTACCTCTGAGTACCGCAACCTGTACTCCACCACGTGTTCTCCTCACGCTGCCCTAGCCAGAGCCTAGAGTACAGGATACTCACCGTCTCTATTGGATGGACGCTCTCACCACCACCCACTCGAGACCACCTACCTCTGAGTACCGCAACCTGTACTGTACT
>WWET01001226.1:32846-67614 GCA_011038615.1 Limnodynastes dumerilii
TGCTGAAGATGGGGCAACCTCAGGTAAAGTGACTTATAAACATGTTCTTATGACCAAGAAACACTATTATAACAATAAGAACTTACTGGATAATACCCAACATGATAACATTCTTGATTTTTCAAGGAAAATTGTTATATTCTAGTAACATCTGATGAATTAAATAAATCTTACCTTTTTTTAGTTGAACTTTTCATGGTAAAAATAACTGTGGGGAAATAACACTGGTTGTAATCAAGACCTGTGTGTATTTTCTGTACTCACAGAGGACTGTAAGTTTGCATAGAAGAGAGGAGTGAACTCCTTTGTCACTTGCCTCTTTCGTGCAAAGTATGTCTAACTAACACATCCATAAGTCTGCCTTAACTTCTCTACACAGATCTGCGCAGATTTGTGCAGATGTGCCTACCGCTGCCCACTCACCTTTATCTGCATACCTATCCCCCGCCTCTTGTGCGGAGAATAGGAATGCAAAAGTCTTATAGTGCTCCATTGGCTGGATCTTCTTGCGTATGGAACTAAGTTGAGTATGCAAGGAGATCCATTACAGAACATCTGGCGCATGCATAGTACCTGAAAATCACTGACTTCCGCAAGTCGGGTGTCCTACAGAATTTAGGATCAGCATCTATTTACTATGTTTATGTCTATATTAATTGTATAGTTTAGTACAGGTTCTCAAGAAACTGACTGCCAAGTTGAGCAGAAATTTGGACATGGCAACAAAAAAAATGGTGACCTATCTGACAGGCACACTGTGTTGTATATTTTCACAAGAGACTTGCTTGTTTCTCATCCTCACAGCTGTTCTGCCATCAGAGCAGAGCTGCTGAGTTCTCCCTGCTGTCATTTAGCCTGCCTACTTCCTAATTAGTCTTCCTCCTATTTTCAATCAACTCTACTTTGTTTAGCAAATTCAATTTCTGGATTTTATATATTCAGGGATTTGAAATCACAACATTTTGGTTAGCAGTACAGTTCTCTAGCATCTGAGTTAAATAGGCAGCAGGTAAGCATGAGTTCTTAGGTCCTGATTTGAATCTTGTAGTTTCATAGTGATATTTTTTCCATGGACTTTAATTGGTTTTATCTGTAAGAATGTTGGGTGGTATCACCTAGTAGTTCAGGGCTTTGGAGTTCAAATCCCCATTCAATACATTTATAAAACTGAATGTTGATCTTTTTAAATGGTGAAACACTGATCATATGCCATTTTAATATTAGATAGATGGCCTAGATCAGTGGTTCCCAAACTTTCTCAGTTCAAGGCACAATCAGGGTCTCCATTTTTTTTCACAGTAACCCTAAGACAAAAATACAATAGAATAAAATAGAAAACAGAAACATTCCATGGCACCCCGATGAGAGCGTGGCGGCACCCCGGGGAGACGCGGCACACAGTTTGGGAACCACTGGCCTAGATTCTACATTCTAAAGAAATTTGTCAATTGGGCTATATCATTTTATGGATTATGGATTTATAAAATAGATCTATGGTGTAAAATATATCATGCATGCTATAAAGAATAATTAAGGAATATATAAGAATGATTCCATTTTCCAATATATACCACAATGTGCAAAACAACAAGCTCTATTAATGAAAACTGTAACTACATGTATAGAATATTAAAGACATTCTATGTATATAAACTTGGTTTGTAAACCACAATAAATATAAATGACAAATTGTCTGAAATTTTGTAAGGTGACATATGTTTTACCTCCAATTATATCATCTTGGAGATCATCTTCAATCTCGGGACATCCCTCTTTTTCCTCAAGTTCTAGCATGGCTTCCACGCGTTTCTCCAAGGGAGACAGATCTGGCTTGGTCTCTGGCTTAACTTCATTCTCCACAGAAGTTTCCTTTTTAGTTTGAAGCAACTTATTCTTGGTTTGCTTTTTGAGACCATTCCATTGTTTTTTTAAGTCTGCAACTGACCTGTTTTTGCCCCCCGCGGCATTAACCTTTGCTTGGATGTCTGCCCATATCTTACTCTTCTCTGTTTTAGTGGTTTTAGAAGACAAAGCACCACATAAATGTGAACCATTTTTAGACACACATTCCACTAACTTTTCCAACTCCGGGTCTGTAAATTCTGGCTTGTCCTGCTGATCTCCTCCTGGTGAAGAGGCACCAACCTCAGATATAATGTTTACAGGAATTCAGGGTTGGGCCTGCACTGGTGTCTGACTTGTGCATTAGTTTGTTTAATTTGGGAAGCACACACCAAACATAGTTATTCTAGCATTAAACCAGGCAGTCACAACAATGAACATTTTTGGTGCTGTAAATTGGTTTCATGTATTTACTTTAGAAAAAGTGTCTTTATGTTCCAAGAGAAACAAAAAGTATTTAAAGAAAAAACATGTACAAATGTAGATTTAAATTGTAATGTGGCATGTAAAATATCAAAGGATTTAGTTCAGTAGTGCAGCAAAATCTATAGGCCTGATCCAGACTGGGACCTAAGCGCGATAACCAAGCATATATCTGTATACCTTTGTATCATACACATGCTCCAATTTAAACCCTAACGCAACACACTACTGAAACTGGATGCGTTCGGAGGACCATTATGTTAGTGCCAGGGATTGGACTAATAAGTAAGTGTACAGCGTGGGTGTGTGCCTGCAAATGAGCTCATCCCAGACATAACATTAGCACAAGTGCATACAGTGTACAGTTAAACATGTTCACTGGCCACAGGGCATGTCTAAGTCCAGGAACTTCCATCTCTTGAGGCTCCACTGCTCTATGAGACCGTTGTAGTAGCATTTAACCTTGCAAATAGTATGGAAAAGTTGGTTATGCTTTGTGATAAGAACTTAA
This sequence comes from Limnodynastes dumerilii, assembly GCA_011038615.1. NCBI lineage: Eukaryota > Metazoa > Chordata > Amphibia > Anura > Limnodynastidae > Limnodynastes > Limnodynastes dumerilii. The sequence goes on from WWET01001226.1 coordinate 35,683, forward strand.
TAAACTCAGATACAATGTGTTGGTTTAAAAAAAAATATTTGATTTAATAATAATTTTTGTACATGACTATATTTGTAGTATATTGACATTGTCAGTTACGACAGATTACTCGCACGCATAACCAACATTTCCACTGGAGTAAACCTGGGGCCTGATTCAGAGCTGCGCTGTGCTGTACTTTGTAAGTACGGCCAGCGTAGCTCATAAGCACTGCCCCCGACACTCCCCCTGTCCCGGCGTACCTACCCACTGTTACGCCGACTGAAGGCTACCCTAACTTCAGCCGACGTAACAGTGGGTAATTACGCTGGGAAACTGACCGTAAAGCCCTAACCCAGCCCTCCCTTCCTAATGTCCCTCCCACCGCCTACCTTCCGTAACTGCAGTTACGGTGCTGCACGCCCCTTCATCCGTAACTACGACGCCCGATCCAGGGCACCCTGACAGATTGATTACGCCAGGAAACACCTGCCCGGCGCATGCGCAGAACGGCAGAAATGCCGTCCTTACGCATACGGCCGCCGTATAAACAGCGGCGGACGTAGGTCTGGATCTGCCCCCTTGTACTTAACATTTGGCTCACTGGGGAAGAGAACATACCTGCACTGTGCTTGACTGTTATGTGGCCTTCCCAAAGGATGCGTTCTTTTGGAGCTCTTGAGTGTGGATCAGGCCCTGAGGCTTTATATTAATGAATGTGCTTATATGGGGATGTACTGTTATTATAGTTTAACAACAATGCATTCTACAAGTAACCATGATCAGCATGCTTACATTCAGCATGCCTATACAAAGTTGTGTTATCTGCAAACAGTGTTAAATTAGATATGATACTGTAGCTTTCCAAAGGTCTTTTAAATAACCTATTTGTCACCTTGTGTGTATTACTACTTAAAATTGAAGCCTTTGGAACCTATGCATACTGTAATAAAAGTTACACACAATCCTTAATGACAAGAGACTAAAATAATAAACTGTGCAAAACAGGAAAGGTAATATATACATTATAGTTAATAATATATAAATTAGTGTTATATAGATATGATGCATTGAAATTATTAATTAACTTCATACGGCTATAGGAGTCATGCATATCCAGTCTTTCACAGAGCACAACATTTGTCAAGAAATTGTTATTGTTGGATTAATGTTAGGATTAATGTTAGGACCAAATCCAGACTACCCACTGTGCTGTGCTCGGAGTTCTGATAGTGGATCCCTGATGTGTGCATGGGAGTCCATTACAGCATTAGCACTGACTTCCCAACCATGACCCCTGCCTAAAGATTTCCGATTCGTGCTCACTAATAATGACGAGAGATCGGAAGTGTGAATACAGCAGTGAGTGTGAGGCACGTCCATATTGTACAATAGTAGTACCAAACCTCTTGCCCTTCCGCTTGAACCAGTCTGGTATCGGAAACATATCGGAAGTAGAAAATAATATGTATGCAAGCCTGAATCTTGAAGATCCAAATTCAAAGAGAAATCACGGCTTGTATGTGTAATCACAAAGAAGTGTATCTGATCCTAACGATTGAAAAATGCTACCCTTTGGAAGTCTGGATCATGCCCTTACTTCAGATTTTTGTATTGAATTTTGTTTTCAAGATAAAAGGTAAATGACGAATAATAGCATCACAAGATATTACTAAACATTGTAGATAGTTAAAATTTAAGATGCCATGAAAGATGCAATTAATTATGTTGAAATGTGTTTGAGAATAAGTTAAGAAAGGAAACCTGGATGGGGAGGACAAGTGTTATATACTGTACTCACCTCCTTCAAAGCAATACTCAATAACATAGCCATCTAATCCTGCTGCACCAATATGGTCAGGGGGCCGCCATTTCATTGTTACTGAGGTGTCAGTCACTCCATCCACTGTTAGCATGGTTGGTGCACTTGTAACAGCTAGAAAAAAATAAGGAAAGTAACAGAAAGTTTTGTAAATAATACAAAATAAATGATTGCTCATGGTCTATGGTGACATATGGTTATTGTCAAGTATATACACCATACGCAGATACTTGCCCAATGGGACAAAAGGCTTGGATGGCAGACTTGGTTTAGAAATTCCTATTGAATTGATAGCAAATACCCGAACTTCATACGCAACCCCTTCAATCATTTTTTTAGGTTCAAAAGTAGTTTCTTTGCAGAGATCAAAATTAAGCCTCATCCATCTGGAGCTTTGCTTCTTCTTTCTTTCAATGAAATATCCTATACAATGCAATAATTAAAAAATTATTCTTCTGATTCATATAAATTAGCAGTAAAGGCTACCGAAACATTGAATGTCATACTAAATCCCAAACATCTGTGTTCCTCTTTATTATATGTCACATTCTCCTCTTAGTAAATCATGTTATTTATTTATAACCTTGCTATAAATGATCTAGTGACATTTTGCACCATATTTTATAGCATGTACCAAAAGTAATTAGTTAAATAATGATGGTTCTTATTTAGTGTGGTAATATATACATTTGTTAGCATTATATGTCCGGGCTGTCTTAGCCCTTATTGTTTTTGTTTTTCTGTTTGTGTATATGTCTTGTGACTTGTTCTGTTAAAAATGGCAAAACTTTCAAAAAACTAGTGAATTAACTCCATATTTGCCATATATCCAACTGCATGATAGAAAAGGAGCAGAATATGGGTTAACTTACCCAGAATAGGGCACCCTCCATCATATGAAGGTGGTTCCCATTTCATGATACACCAGTCCTCCCCAACCTCAATTACATCAGGAGCCAGTGGTGCATCCGGGATGTCTGATAACATAAAATAACAAAATGGGAAAGTAATAATTTCACATAAAGTATTTGTGCATATTTAAAAGTACATAGTAATATCTTGTTTGTTCTACATTTTGTCTTTTTGCAGCTACTTTGCAGTTAAAATGTTATAACTGGGACTTTTGATTTGATCCTGACCCACGCACGCTTTATGTGTGCGCGAGGGTCTGTAACTACGCATGCGCAGTGGGGAGTGCACGTCCCCTGCATTCCTCACTGTCGGTAGGAAATCTAGACACTTATGTGTCCAGATTCCTACCTTAACTTTTACAACTTGGTCTGTGGCCTTATGGGTACAGACCTAATCGTAATGATGCTTCCCCGCCCCGCCCCCTAATTTAAATGTCTATCTCTGCCTCAATGGCGGAGATACGACAGGAGTAAATTAGGAATCAGTCCCCTTTTGCGTACTGCCATGCGTATGTAACAAAGTTACTTATGCCTGCCAGTACGCAAGTGTAACGTGTGCATGCATGCGCACGTTTCCTGACAGGGGACTTATGCACGCTGCATGCGGAAGTCCCCTGTTGTAACTAATTCTGGATCTTTGATTGTAAACATTTTCCTAGCAAAACACATTAAAGTCCCTAAAGTTCATCCCTAGAACAATATCAGTATAAAAAGCAATATTAATATACTGTAAATATATTTTAAACTTGAAACTATGCAGATGTGGGGCCGTATTCATACCTAATAGTGAGTTAGGTGCCGACAGATTCGCACTTAACTCACCCATCCTGCCCCTATTCATGAAATCACAGTATTCTCTGGATGTTATTTTACAGCTGAGAATAAAGGGAACAGAAATTACAATAGTGATAATTGACAGCAGCCTCACTGCCAACATCTATAAATTTAAGCTTAGAGATTATGGACCGTGTTTACAATTAAGAGTGAGTTAGGTGCGGATAGAACCGTACCTTACTCCCTTGTAATGCCCCTTACCTCTCCCCCGTTTTTAGCTACCTTATGGCACTCAATAGTGCCATAGGACTACCTTATCTTACCGTGCGTAGTTCCCTTCTTAAGATTGAAAGTATGAATGGACATTGCCTCTCCCCACCCTCCCCGGCTAATCTAAACCCCTCCCCCTACCTAAACACACCCAGAGGTGGCTTAAGGCCCACTCTTTCTAACTAAATAGCTTTGTGCGATCTTTAAAGACTACACGGAGGCAATCTATGTACCTAACTGGTACGTAGATTGCGTAAATCACCTACTATGCATGGGTAGTAGGTTATTTTCGTAAAACTCCACACCTAAGAAGCAGATGTTTCTTAGGAGTGAATGCAGCCCGTGGAATTTAAATTGGAACCCTGGCAAATGACTGACCAGCAAGTGGTTCAAGATAACTGTAGTAAAACAAAACCTGATTACAGGTAAATTACAAGCTGTGTAAGAGGTACTGTACATTTACTAAATAAAAACAGCTTTTTGTATCATTATAACTTACCTACAACTTTAATTTTGATGTGAGCTACAGCTTCACCTGCCTCATTCTTCACCATCATCCTGTACGTTCCAGTATCTTCCTTCTCAGCAGAGTCAATGACTAACAGACCATGATCAGGATAAGACTCTGCTCTTATGCGTCCACTCAGATCTGTGATCCACTAAGTAAGGGGTAAAGACAATAATTCATGTTAAAATGATATTTTCAATAAGGATTCATTACCAACACATATTCCTTGTCCAGAGGGTCAAATATTTTCTTTTTTCAAACACTGACGTTTACTATATCCACAAGAAAAATTCTAAGGTTTTGTTTTATTTCAAGGACTACTACACAATAGGTATTTGCAGATGACCACTACATACCTGTTAGTTGAAAGTAATAATTTTACCTTATCCCCTCTACTCCAAATGATTTTGGGGGCTGGTTCTCCCGTAACAGGTACTTCAAGTCTCAGTTTTGTTCCTGCTACAACCACCACAGTGTTATCAGGGTAATTAAGGGTGTCAAAATGGATTCTTGGAGGATCTGCAATAAAAAATCATGTTGCTTGCAATTACCTCAAATACTTTTATTACACTATATAAAATAGGAACTGTCCAATTGAGGGTGTTTCTGAAACGGATAATTTAATAAAATACAGCATTTAAAGTATGCATGATTAACTTTGACGTGGCGTGTTTAAATGTCCCTTATTTATGTTGTCAGTTTGAATGAATGAATAAATTAATGAATGAATGAATTCATCACTGGTCTAGTTTTCCAAAGAGAGCTGAGCCTTCTGCTTCAACTATCAATGTGTTATCTGACTATTGTAGTAAATAAGTATACATAAACGGTCACATTCATATTATGATAGAAGCATATTACATTTAAAACCGGATTATAGTGTTATTCATGAAAGGAAACTATAGCTAATTGTGAATGTAAATTTCAAAGGTAAGTGGTAAATTGGCCAAGAAGTGTATCTATCATTTAAATGATATTTGTTTTTAATGAACCATAACTGTGTGCATTTTCCATGAATTCCCCTCTCACTTACATGTCCAGAACCCTATCTTACATTTTCTGTACGGGTCTCTATCCATACGAAAGCAGATCTATGCAGATCTGCCTACTGCCACCCACTTACCTTCATCTGCATGCCTATCTCCACCCCCCCATGCAGTGATAGATGTCTGGTAACGCCCCCTAGTGTATGGAGTCCCATTGAGGAACATCTAGTGCATGCCTGCGCAGTACCAAAAAAATCACCTGACTTCCGCAAGCCCTATGCGGAAGTTGGGTGACGTTATTAGTTTAGGATAAGGCCCGTTGTGCTCTTCCTATTCATTCAATACTTCAGTAATTATTTGAACTTTTAGGACTGTTCTAATGATTAAACCCATCTGTAAGTAGATACATACCTATGACATGTATGTTGCATGGAATATTAATTAAGTAAAGATCTGGAACAAATGCATATTCTCCGCCATCTTCAACCAGAGCATGATCAATAATTAATCTGTGGTTCCTAGAAAAATGAAACATTCATTGCATTAGTGTTTTATATTAGTAGTTTTTATGAAAAATTTATTGTGGAAACAATTTTTTTTTGTAAATTATAACTGAATAATTTTCTATCATTCATATACTATCATTAAAGTATATCTTATCTGGAACAACTTGTAAAAGTTGTATACTATTTATATTTATTTATTAATAGATTTTTATATAGCGCCATCAGATTACATAGCGCTTTACAAATTTAATAATCATTATATAACAAAGACTGGGTGGTAACAGACAGACTGGATAGTTAAAAAAGAGTGTGAGTCTGCGGTTAGAACGGTTTTTTGAAAGGGCCGTTTTAAACCAGCCAGTTTTGAACTGGATCGCCCTGCCGAGGAGAAACAATCCATCATACCCAGGACGAAGTCATAGTGGCGAATGGTAAGTATTTATCTAAACTAAACCTTTATCCTAACCCCCCCCCTTCCAATACCTTAACCTCCCCGCAGCCTGACCCTAAGATTCACTTTCCCAGAGCCTAACCCTAAGAGAACCCTCCCTGCAGCCTAAACCTAACCCTCTACTCCTCACAGCCTGACCCTAAGACTACCTTCCCCACAGCCTAACTCTAAGACTCTCTTCCTCGCAGCCTGACCCTAACAGTACTCTCCCCACAGCCTAACCCTAAGACTCTACTCCATGTAGCCTAAACCTAACACTCTCCTCCCTATAGCCTGACCCTAAGACTCTTTTCCTTACAGTCTGACCCTAAGACTCTCTTTCCTGCAGACTAACCTTAAGAGTACCCTCCACGCAGCTTATCCCTAAGACTCCCCTCCTCGCAGCCTAAACCAAGCCCTCTTCACCCCGCAGCCTGACCCTAAGACTCTCCATAGATTCCCCTGGTACACTCACCTGTCCGGTCCGGTGCAACAAAATGGGTAAGTATGCCGAAAAATAAATTCAGCATGCTTACCCATTCATTAGTAAAACTTTTTAATTTGTAAAACTTTTTCATTATTAATTCTTTCGAAATAGAGACAGCTGAAAATGAGCAGTATTTATAAAATGTAATTTTTTTGCAAAGAATGGGTCCTGCTAAAAAGGCCCTGCTCGCAAGCTTATACTCTATAGGTCAATTACACAAAGTGCTATATAGATTGAGGGAGATGGGATATATCTTGAGATGAGTGAGGATATGTATGTGTGTGCAGACTTTTTGATGGCTTTGTGAGTTAGTAAAAGGATTTTGTATTTTATTCTAAAAAATACAGGCAACAAATGTAGAGATTGAAAAAAGAGCATTTCACAATGAAAATCAGTCTAACTGCTGCATGCAACATAGACTGTGTTTGTGTGGTGGGGAGGGTAACCTTGTAATGGGGAGTCCAATAAGGAGTCTGAAAATGAGAGTACTGCAATAATCAATGTGGGAGATGATTAGTGCATGAATGAGAGTTTTTGCAGTGTGTTGTGTGAGATATTTTGCATATTCTTCAAATGTTTATTAGATGTATGTAGCAGGATTTAGTAACAGTTGTTTGTGGGGAACAAAGAACAGTTCAAAGTCAAAGGTAACACCTAAGCATCAAGCTTCATGAGTAGGAATTATTTCAGTGTTGGCAACAGAAATAGAGAGACCAGTGGCCGGATCCTCAGCAACGTCCGTCTTGCACATACGTCCGTTAGTGTGCCGATAGTAGATACTACGCATGCGTGGTAACTATTTTACATAATCTACGTATCTTTAAAGACCGTGTATATGCAATATACGTAACAAAACGATACGTAGATTACGTAAAATAATTACTACGCATGCGTAGCATCTACTATTGGCACACTATCGGATGTATGTGCAAGACGGACGTTGTTGAGGATCCGGCCCCAGGTGTGTAACGTTTTTGGCAGGTGGAAATATTATTAGTTCTGATTTTGAAAGATTATGTTTGAAATGGCAGGAAGAAATCCAAGATTAAATGGCAGAGAGACAGATGTTAATTACATGTTCCAACACAGTTGGTGAGAGATCAGGAGTGGATAGGTAGATTTGTGTATCATCTGCATATGGATGATACTAAATTTTAATAGATTTTATTAGCTCTCCAAAGGAAGTGAGTAGACAGAGAAGATAAATGGACATAAACCTTGTGGTATTTCAACAAATAGGGGAAGAACAGGGGAGGTGGATGCAGAAAAGCGAACACTGAGGTCCATATTCACAGATCTGTTTTCACGTGATGTTGCGTGCATATTTTTAGCTACATTTAACTGTGCTCGTGTAGTAACTTTAACATAGAAACATAGAAAGTGATGGCAGATAAGAGCCACATGGCCCATCCAGTCTGCCCAGTTGTTTATTTAAAACTATACTGACCCTATTCCCTATTTACCCTCAATTTAGTTTAAGATTCAGGATATCCTTATATTTATCCCAAGTTTGTTTAAACTGTTCTACTGTGTTAGCCTCAACCACCTCAGATGGGAGGCTATTCCACTTATCTATCACCCTTTCAGTGAAGACATTTTTCCTTTGAATCTACCACCCTCCAGTTTATATTCAGGCCCTCATGTTCTATTACACCTCTTCCTTCGAAAAATGCCACCCTCCTCTAGCCGTACACAACCCTTGATATATTTGAAAGCTGCTATCATATCCCCCCTCTCCCTTCTCTGCTCCAAGCTATACATGTTAAGTTCCTCTAGCCTTTCTGGGTATATTTTGTGACACAGGCCATGGACCATTTTAGTTGCTCTTCTTTGCACAGTCTCTAATGTATTTATGTCTTTCTGGAGATATGGCCTCCAGAACTGAACACAGTATTTTAGGTGAGGTCGTATTATCGATCTATAAAGGGGCATCACTACTTCTCTCTTTTTGCTAATAATTCATCTCTCTATGTAACCAAACATTTGACTTGTCTTTCTCATTGCTTTGTTACATTGCTTGGCTACCTTTAAGTCACATGTAATAATGACTTCTAGATCCCTTTCCTCCTCAGTAGTTTCTAATGGAGTGCCATTAATGATATACTGTGCTTTTGGGTTTTTGTGCCCCAAGTGCATTATTTTGAACTTTTTGACATTAAACTGCAGTTGCCACACTCTTGACCATTCCTCCAGTCTACCTAGATCATCCCTCATTTTCTGTACCCCTCTTGGCGTGTCTACCCTGTTACATAACTTTGTGTCATCTGCAAAAAGGCATATTTTCCCCTCAATACCACAGACAATATCACCTATAAAGATATTAAATAGCACTGGTCATAATAAAGAACCCTGGGGTACTCCACTGGTTACATTACGATCCCCAGAAGGGATTCCATTTACTACAACCCTCTGTTGTCTATCCTGTAACCAAGATCGTATCTGTGCAACTTTCTTTAAGTCCAATCCCAAAGTTTCCAGCTTATTTAACAACAGCTCCCTTCTAATACTTTACTGACCCAGTAAAAAAATTCAATAAGATTTGTTTGGCATGATCTTCCCCCAGTGAATCCATGCTGCTTGGGATCCTGTAAATTACTGGATTTAAGATAATGTACAATTTGTTCCTTTAACAGTGTTTCCATCAATTTCCCTACTACTAATGTGAGACTCACTGGTCAGTAGTTTGATGCTTCTCCCCTACTTCCACTTTTATGCAGGGGGACATTTGCTATTTTCCAGTCCTTTGGAATAATCCCAGTTATTAGTGACTGATTGAATAATTCAGTTAATGGTTTTGCCAGCACCCCTCTAAGCTCTTTTAGTGTCTTCAGATGTATCCCATCTGGTCCCATTGATTTGTCCACTTTCAGCTTTAAAAACTCTTTTAATACCTGCTCCTCAGTGAAAGCAGTAGTAATTTCCCCCATTGTATTAATAGTCTTCCCATTTAAAAGTGGACCCTTCCCCTCTCTTTCTTTTGTGAATATTGAACAGAAATACTTGTTAAGATGATCTGCCACGGCCCTTTCACCCTCAACAAGAATCCCACTCTCCGTATTTACATCAGTTACTTAGAATATATGCACATAAGTGTTTAAGGCACGGACATTTGAATCGCACTTGAGGACATACGTACGGAGGGGCGGGGTTGAAATACGTACCTGAAAAGTTACAGGAAAAAGGGTGGGCGAAGCATTTAAACGAGTCTTTGAGGGCGTGGTTACATAGAATTGCATGTACAGCATACTTATACGCACGTGGGTACACACGTAAAGTTAGAGATGCTCTATAGAGGCATAAGTCTACGATTGCACGGCCGTAAGAGGGGAGTGTCATGGGTGTTGGCTTGCTACATGCGTGTGTATAATTGCGTACTTTTGAACAAACGCATCTCTAAATATGGCCCTGAAAGAGCAACTAGATAAGTAGGCTGTGAACCAGGAAAGAGATATGTCCATTACATTTATCAGTGATTAAATTAGACCAACCTGATCAGTGTGGTTTTAGTGGAGTGTTGGGAATTTAAGCCTGACTCTAGTGGATCCAGAAGAGTGTGTGAGACAAGAAAGCTGGTGAGGTGTGTGTAGGCAAGTCTTTCAAGCAGCTTTGAGGGGCATGGAAATAGAACAATAATTTGAGGAAGAGTTGGGGTCAGAGTTTTGTATTTTCAGAAATGGAGGGATTAGCACATGACTGAATAAAGATGGCAAAATACCAATAGAGAGAGAGAGAGAGAGAGAGAAAGAGAGATAGCAGATTGTAATTAAGGTTGGAATAAGCACAGAAGATAGAAATCTACTGACTTGTGAGGGCACAGGATCAAGAGAACAGGAAGCAGAGTGGAGAGAGCAGAATAGAGTAGAGTACTCCTCTTCATTTGTGGTTTGGGATGAGGACATGGAACCGTGTTCACAATTAAGACCGCAAGGGGACTTAGGCAAATCACTTGCTTGTAACATTGACGCATGTGCACGCTAGACATTATGCAGAAGATCTCCATGAGGACAGAACTCTGTGCTTCATTAGGAATCATTTAAACTTGAAGAGGGGGGCAGTGATATAAATAATAAAAATATTTGATCCTCTAACCAAGAAGTGCCATTAGGCCAGACAATAATGACAGATGGCATAGTCATAAGGGAAAAGAGAATAGATAAAGCAATATAAACATATCTAGCAATGATAATAAACGGAAGAATAGGAGATTCATAACGCAACCTCTCAGAGCAATGTGTGCAAATGCTATAAACTTAGGAAATAAAATCCCTGAACTAACTGCAATAATGTCAAGGGATAATCTGGATATTGTGGGAATCACCTAATCATGCTGCAGTGAAAATCATGACTGGGACCTAGCTATACCGGGATATAATTTATTTAGGAAGGATAAAGTAGGAAAAATTGGAGTAGGTGTGTTAATGTATGTGAAGGAAAGGAGCAGAAACTCAGTAGGTTATTCTTCGTACTGGAGTGATATATAGGCCACCAAGGCCAAAATAAGGAAATGGACAATGTGATATTGCAAGACATTTCTAAATGGCATTAAAAGGGGAGGTAATAATCATGGGAGATTTTAATTTACTTAATGTAAACTAGAGTGAGTCTTCAGCTAGCTCCACTAGAAGTAGGGACATTTTAATTTAATTTAATTTAATTTTAATGTCCCTCAAGCAACTGGTGAGAGAGCTAGCTCGCAAAGAGGTCATCTTAGATTTAGTACTTACAAATGGTGACATAATCTCAGAAGTAAGTGTGGGTGAGAACCTTGGATCTAGTGATCATCGAGCAGTATGGTTTAGTATAACGACTGAGAGAGCCCCGTACCACACAAAGACAAGGGTGCTAAATTTTAGGAAGGTGGAATTTGTGGAAATAGGGAAATGTATAAGTGATTCTTCACCTGAAAGGAGTACATGAGCAGTGAAAAAAGTGAAAAGTTCATAATTAACAGCAACAGACCTTTGTATAAGAAAAAATAAGAAAAACCCCAGAGAAAGAAAGCCAATGTGGTTTACAAAAGAGGCTAAAAAAGTTATCAGAGTAGCAAAGGTGCAAACTAAAGTAAAACTGGGCCACTAATACAAATAGGGGTCAAAAGTTTTCTTAGGAAAAAATAAAGAGGGTATAATAACCCTCTTGTTGAGGGTGATAGGGCTGTGGCAGATCATCTAAACAAGTATTTCTGTTCAATATTCACAAAACAAAGACTACCAACCAGTGGGCCTAACATCAGTAGAAGGAAAATTGATGGAAACACTGTTAAAAGAACAAATTGTACAGTATCTTAAATCCAGTAATTTACAGGATCCCAAGCAGCATGGATTCACTGGAGGAAGATCATGTCAAGCCAATCTTATAAAAAATTTTGACTGGTTCACTAAAGTATTAGATAAAGGGGGTGTCATAGACTTAGCTTATCTAGATTATAATAAGGCTTTTGACACAGTGCCACGTTGCAGATTGTTAAATAAACTGGAAACTTTGGGATTGGACTTAAAGATAGTTGCATGGATATGATCTTGGTTACAGGATAGACAACAGAGGGTTGTAGTACATGGAATCCCTTCGGAGATGGTAAGGTTACCAGTGGAATACCTCATGGACCAGTGCTAGTTAATATCTTTATTGGTGATATTGCCTGTGGTATCAAGCATAAAATATGCCTTTTTGCAGATGACACAAAGATATGTAACAGGGTAGACATGCCAGGAGGGGTACACAAAATGTGGGATGATCTAGAGAGACTAGAAGAATGGTCAAGATGTGGTAACTGCAGTTTAATGCCAAAAAATGCTAAATCATGCTCTTGGGGCACAAAAACCCAAACGTTCAATATATCATTAATGGTACTACATTAGAAACTACTGAGAAGGAAAGGGATCAGGGAGTCATTATTTCATGTGGCTTAAAGATAGCCAAGCAATGTAACAAAGATACTTGGTTGCATAGGGAGAGGAAATAGTAGCAGAAGGAGAGAAGCAGTAATGCCCCTTTATAGATAGTTGGTATAACTTCACTTAGAATACTGTATTAAGTTCTGGAGTCCATGGGCCTGATCCAGACCTACGCTTGCATGCGAGCTAACGCTGATTGTAAGCGTAAAAACGGCAGAAAAAACGGACTGCGCATGTGCATAGTGACAACTTCCGGTCGTACCAAAGACCTTTTCGTAGCGGCGATTCTTGCGTTCGTATTGTTTGCATTTTTTCCGACGACGGGGTGTGTTTATAGTACGAAGTTCGTACGGACGCTGGAGTTAAGGAATGTAGGCGGGGGGAGCCATTTAAATTGTACAGTATGGGCGTGCTTAGCCGGCTTAGCCATTTATACAGTATGGGCGTGCTTAGCCGGCTACGAACAGCACGTCGCTACGAAAATACGTACGAACACAGGGAAAAGTTAGGGTAGGGTTCGGCAGGCGTAATGAAAAGAAGGTAAGGGGAGTGTCGTGGGAGTGAAAGTTTTTACGCTGCAGTGGTAATACGCTCTGCTCTCATTCGTAGGTCTGGATCAGGTCCCATATCTCCAGAAAGATATAAACACATTAGAGACTGTGCAAAAAAAAGCAACTAATATGGTACATGAAATGTGACACAAAACATACCAAGAAAGGCTAAAGGAACTAAACTTGTATAGCTTGGAGCAAAGAATGGAGAGGGGGAATATGATAGCAGCTTTCAAATATATCAAGGGCTGTGACCAACTAGAGGTGGCATTTTTCAAAGGAAGAGGTATAATAGAACATGAGGGTATGAATATACACTGGAGTCAGAGGAAATGTGCAGAAAAATTACTTTACTGTAAGAGTGATAAATAACTGGAATAACAACTTAAACATGCTTAGGAAGGCTATCCTAAATCTCAAAGTAAATTAAAGGTAAATTAGGGTCTAGGGTCACTAGTATAGTTTTAACTAAAGAACTGGGAAAACTGGAAGGGCCGGCTCTTATCTGCCGTCACTTTTGATTTTATGTTTCATATTTTAGCGCATCTGATCCCGTTTCATGAAAATTCTGAATCAGAATTCTTCTTGCATGACAGCATGATGATATCAGGCCCAGGGATCACAATATATTGCCATGTGGCAGAAAATTCCTTGTGTGGATGTTCTAATGGCCCATCCATGACACAATCACCAGGTCTATAAGTGTGAACAATGCTGAGATATTCCACAAGGTTTGGTGGACCTATGTGGACTGTTGTAAAAATTCCAACCAGCATGGGGGTGCTCTATCATGTCATTCTCAGGACCAGATCCTAAGTTAAGTAAGACAGCCAACTTACGTACGCAACATATGTAAGATGGCTGTGTTCTGTGCAGCATTCAGACTCCATGCACAGACCGGTCTAACCCACCATACGTACGAGATGTGCATGGTGGGTGGGCATAACAATGCAGATTGTACAGTAAGGGTTTTGCATAGCTAACATACAGAATATGCAATTAAGTCTGGATCTAGTTCTCAGTCATTAACAACATTAACAACGATAGACCAATGCTTCATACCATAGAGGTGTCAAACCATCATATTGAACAGGAGAACATCCTCATCTGGCGAGGTGGAATATCCGCCACTTTTGAAAAAAAGCGGAGCCCGAAACGCGTAAAGTGACCAGCGGTAGGAGAGACTCCCGATCTACCAGCAGCCATCACCGTGCCTGCAGCGTGAAAAGTCTGAGAGCAGCCGTCCCTGGATGTCCCGGCGATTCTCAACACAGCACCATCTGACTTTCACTCTTTGGACCACGGGGGTACGCTGACTTGTCAGTTTTGGGAATTCCATAATACATGTATATATGTCTTATGTTTTATTGATTTTAACCCCAGTAAAGATATGTTTTTAGTCTCATTGCAATAGTGGGCTGATTTCCTTTTGGGTACATATTCTCGATGGATGGTTAGTAATGATGTATCTCCCTTTCTTCACGTCATGGATGCCTAAGAGGAACCCTTTTCAGCAATTGATTTTAATAAGGACCTTATTTAGGATTTTTTTGATCATCCTTTATAGATATTGTTGGACTATATAGAATTAATAGGAGACCCGTGTATGCCGCTACATTATATAATTATTGTATTGCATGCATTACCTTTCTAGTTACATAAAACAGCACTTTTCTCTCCCCACCTACTATCTTATTCAATATTTTAATTCACAATTATTTTCTTTTTATTGCTTTATTTTAATTTCAATATTTTGTTGTCATGAAAATCTATATTTCTAATACACTTTTATGCAGATATGAAATAAGGTATAAATTATTTTAACGTTATTATTGACAGAGCACTAATTCTCTACATTTACACCCATTTGGCTATGAACAGTCTAAGCAGCAAATGAATGTGACTTTAGCGAATATCTCTAAAAAGTATTTTTTTTTTTTACTATTGACTATAGATTGCAATATAAAAGCTTACAAGAGAAAAGGAAAGGGCTGCATGGTTCATTTAGATTATGAATGTATGTCTGCCAAGAAATGGACTTTATATTCATCTTTGTATCACATATCACTGCTACAGGTTCTCACCTTCCTTTATGAAATATTTTGATGTGATCACCACCATGAAGGAGCTGTCCATTCCTATACCATCTGCCAGGAACATTCTCAGAGATTTCACATTTCAAACTGATTTCCTTTCCAAGATTTACAGTCATGTCCGTTAGAGGTTGCAATATCTTCAGCGGTCGCACTTTAATAAGAATATAAACATAGTGTATATAGCATTTTGTTATTGTGCCACTATTTGAATATACCAGGTTTACTGCATCACTAATCATCAACATCCATCTGTATTTGGTATACTATATGTAAGGTAAATTTAGCAAATTCAGCAACACATCAGTAATACATAAAAAAAAACCACTATAGTAGTAAATATAACAGATTACAGAATCAACTAAGAAAGGCACTTACAGTCCACCTGGAGTTGAGCTGCTGATTGTCCTCCAGTAGTCATCACAGAATAGGTGGCGGAATCACCTCTGTCTGCTTCATCTATAATAAGTGTATGCTTTTTACCGTCCACCTTCAGTCTGTACCTTGATCTTGGTTCATTGGTAATCTCTACACCATTTTTGAACCTTTCAAATACAGAAAAAAAAATTTGCAACAATTATATTATCATGTACAAAACTAACATAGATCATATCGGTTTAAACAACTTACCATTTCACATTAGCCTCTTCATCGGATACCTCACACTCCATTTCCACTCTTTCCCCACAGTAAGTACTAATGTTTTCTAACTCCTTTGTAACCAGTACTGGTGGCTCTGTCATACAGAATAAACAAACAAAATCATTTCAAAATCAGAGTTCTCACAGACTACTCTTTTCATGTAAGTGTCCCTAATTATTAGACTGATAACAGACCTGGTCTATATTGCCTTTTTATTTGTATTCAGAATCTTGTATCCTAAAAGATATAAAACCTCCTAATTATAATTTCAAATCAAGGTCAATGTCTTTTGTGTCCTTCCTCTGATTATTGAGCTATATCTTTTTCTGTAACAAGAAACTAATTTAGCTGAGGTAAATATCTTCTTTGGGTCATTATGTGCATTTTATCTATGGTAAATTGCAGTTATTTTTAACTTTAATAATTTTTTTTATTTTCTTATTGTTTATTGAACATAATACAATGGAAACTTTGGGGTGTATTCATGTTTTGTCTATATATCTTGAATCTATGTCTAGATAGAATACATAAATACAGATAATTATGCAATACACTATAATGTAACACTGTCATAATAAATATTTCCTTATAAGTAAACACTTGCCACTATGAATAACTGAATATATCCCTATGTCTTTTAATGCTTTGGCTGTCCAAAATGCAATGTAAAATCTAGATATAGCTCAGAAAGTATTCTTTTTGCCCCACCATCCTCAACCCAATATAACGTGGCATAGTTTTATTAGTATTCCACCCACAAGCATGTTTGTCTCTGCAGCCTTTGTCATGGAAGTACTTGGACAATTCTGGTCTCTTATGAACGACGGTAAACAATATGTCAATACCAACCTCTGACAAACAGCTCTGTGGAGCACTTTTCATCTCCTGCACACACTTGGTAAGCAGCATCATCTGCTAATGTACAGTTATTAATGAACAATATCCTTTGGTTTCCCTTATGCTCAAATATGTACCTGTTTTGAATAAAATATATTAAATTTATTTTTACATTTCATGATGCAGTTCACACATTGTAGCACATGCAAAAAACATATATATCTATCACATATCTCCAAGGCCAGCTGTAGTATGCTAACACTGACATACAGTCACATAATAACATAAAAATGAAACAAAGTTCTAAACACTGAACAATGAAATCATTACTATTACAAAGAATTGACAAGTAAGCACTTATAAACCTATATATTACTTACTTTGTACTTGGACGTATTTCTTGACCATTTTTGTACCATTTCAACTCAACTGTTGGATCAGCAAGTTCAACAACAAACCTTACTCGTCCTCCTTTATCAATCTGATAAGCAGGATCCAACTTTTTGGAAAATGCTTTAGGAATGGAAAAAAAACAAGTTGGAAATTTTGTGAGAATATTATGCTATAACAAGGCCATTTTCCAAATGGATTTCTACTACGCCGAGAAAGCCTGGTTATTGTTGTATAGAAAATCAATGTTACTAAGAAGTAGGCCGAGCTGCAGAAACCAGGTAGTAAACCATAGTTGCCGGCACTCTTGGAATGCTGGGAGACTCCCACAAATCAGACAGTGCTGAGAACCATAGCATTATTAAGGATGGGCAGGGCTTGCTGATGTAATGTGTGTCATTAAATCTAGACCCATGCTTAGCAACACTATTAACCACAAGATTGGCTATTGCAGGACTTCATGCAGTGATTTACATAAAATCATGTAATCTAGCCCCAGGCTACCATCTTTTTTTCCCCTCCAAGATATAATGGAAGGATGAAATAAAGTGTTGGCAACTATGTATTATACTAAACTGGAACTAACTGTGTCTGTGTATAGCTCTAGAAGTGATCATTTAGAATACATTTATGCAGTTTAGAAGCATACATAGACTCTTCTGCAGCATTAGATAATTTTAATATTTGTGGACCAGATCAAGAGTTTTAAAAAAAATGGAAAACAGGTAGAAAGTTATGCCTGGGTAACCATATCGGATTTCAGAGGGAGTAAACTTAATTTTATTTTTTACATGCAGAAAGAATACTTTGCTTTTATTTATTGCATATACCGGTAGATACGACCAGCTCTACTTTTAAACTGTTATTTAGACTAGAGCTAGGAAACGTTACTTTTCAACTCTGATGCTGTTTGGAGATAAAATTTTCCTCCCTTTAATTCAGCATGGTTTTGCCCAAGTGAATATTTGTATCTTCCTCTAATATTCAAGCTCTTGATCTGGACCTACATCTAGCAGTACATTTCATTGACAGATTGATCTGTGGAAGTGTGATGTGTTAATACATATAAACCTTTGCCATTAAACAAATGTATTCAACTATAATACCTTCACTCTTCTTCTCTTCTCTACGCATGCGTTTTAATCTCTTCAGCATGCCCCTGAGGTCAGTGATTCCATACTGAAATGCAATCTTCTCATACTCATTAGGACTTGCATTCTTCAAAATCTCCCACACATCTATCTCTGGACCTTCTTCCGGTTTAACTTCTCTAATATCAGGAGACAGTTGGCAACACCAAAGTAAGAAACAGTTCACTGCTTAGTTTCAAGGAAAATTGTCATTCATTCGTATGGAACCAGACTAAGATTCAGAACGGTGGTCATTTGGGAACATTAATATCAGCATTTTAAACTAAACTTTAATAGCTTCACAATTAAAGCACTGATCCACACTATATTTAAAGAGATCCAGTTGGTTCATATGTGAACCTTAATCTTTACATTTACAACCTTTGCATTCATGGTAATTTAGCATTGTAGACCTGATTCACAGGTCCGAAAGAGATAAGTAGGTGCGGATACCTGCAAGTTTTAGGTACCTCCCCCATATTCCTCACTCTTAAAGCCCTCCTCGTCTTATTTAAATCCCTCTCCCACCCACTCTTCTTGAAAATGTGATGAGGCTGCCATGGCACTCCTCTTCTCCCTTTAGTAACTACGTTCTTGACTATACATGCGCCATTAAATTCTTAAATATACGTCCCTAAATGCATGAGCTTCTTAGGTGTGAATACAGACCTGTGTCTCTTTATCACATTTAACTCCAGTTTGTGCTGTTCTTTTGCGACTTAATTAACATAAAAGATAAGGCTTCTTTTTTAAATAGTCCTAGATTCATGTATATAATTCTTGTTCGTTTTACAGTTGCACTACTTAAATTTGGCTATAATCCCATTATATGATCAGTGACAAAGAAACTGAACTTGCCCTATGAGTGTAAAGCTGGGTACACACCTGTTTCCATTGCAGGATATATCATGGTTTTTACTATTTCACTGATGATTTCATGTCCTGATGAGCTTGCAGTACACATTATACCAACTATACCAGCAGAAATAGAATTGTCATCTCTTTTAAAATTGTCTCTTCTAAAATCTGCCGATGCTGCACAGAAGACTGGCAAAACCATTGGAAAGATCATCGTACTTGTGTATACAGATTTGTCCAACATCGTACCATCCAAATGGTCTTCACTTGTATGACTGCCCTTATAACTGCATAGTTGTGTGTTTGGCTTAAGCTCAAGAACTATATTCAAGAGGTAACTGGATTTCGATTGTAATTATTTAAATTTTGGATTTAGTGATTAACCTGTATCATTTTGGGAAATGGATACTATTATTTTAGACCTGTCTGCTCAAAACATTCCTCGAATTATAAAATGTATTCATTTAATAGTGGTAGATATTTTGTGTTGGCTGTAGGTTTGGTGCAGGTTGGCTTTTGTCTCTTATACATGCAGACAGAGATGTGAATGAAGGTTTGTTCATATTATTGCATAGATGAATAATATAGAGAATCACTGTGACATGTTCTTCAACCAAACCATCTTATCCCGGTTTTTGTGCATGAGAAAAGGATATGAACACTTATGGGTCTTATTTTATAACATGATTTTATAATGTGCTGTAACTTTTAGCACTAAAAAAGATGTCAGCTTCCAAGAATTACTACTGGTTAAAGCTAAAATACGATTGGTTAATATGAATTATAGCACATCATTTGCTGATTGATAGAGTTGTACCCATAGAGTAAATCCATACCCATTTCAAACATTAAATTTCAAGCAATACCTTAATTGTGCTAAATTGTGTATCTAAGATTTTTTTCCTTCAAAACACTCAAATTTTAGCACAATAAATAAAAAGGATGCATATGTAAAATTTTTCATATTAGGACAGAATTTGTAATGCAAACAGTAGGCCTAACACAGAGCTGAATGCAAACCGGAATGTACTCTACATTCTGTAACCCTGCTCGCAAATTACTGTAACAAACGATTTGATGAAAACTCAACTAAAGGTCTGGATTCCTAAAGTATGATTGGTTGCATACAAACAAAGTACAGCCAATCACGTGTTGACAGATATGTTCCCTTTCTCCAGCAAATCAAATTCAAGTGCATAGTACTGCACTGTTATGTATAGTGGAAATGGTGGTCATGAATAGTCATTAATTAAATGAGCTTCAAAATAAATAAAATGTAACTTTTTTTTACCGTTAGCATTGCATTTCAAAGGTTAAATGTTAGCGCAAGGGTTTTCATGTTGATGAGGGATTGTCAGTCATTTCCTGAACTTAGACATGCTCTATGGCTGGTGCAAATGTTTTCTGTGAACAATGCGTATTTATGGGTGTTCTCAGGTCTGGATTGGGTTACATTGCATGACCAAGCCCTTACTGTACGCTTCCTAGTTCCCTCCAGCCCCTTTATCCTATGAAACTATTGAAAGCAAGCAGTTGCAGCACTGACTGGCGTTCCGTTCTGTGTCACCATATTACATGCACCATTGAGAGTACATTCTGGTCTGGATCAAATTAAGTGTCTGTAACATTACTGCTTACATCACTGTATACTGTCCAATAAATGTTACATATATTCTTGAAAAACACTAATAAGTAATTGATATACCGCAGTGCCAAACATTTTACCAACGCTGAGTCTCATGTTTATATACTTGTAAATATACATCATTTAACAAATCAGGATTTCTGATTTATTTACAAGCAAGAAATTGTACTGGCTACCTTTGTATAGAAAAGCACGTAGCAGCATGCATATATTAGTCAATAAACTCAAATCAAACCAGGATTTAGTAAAAATCATTCATTTATTGCCATGCATTTAATTTTTATGACAGAAAAATCTTTTTTTTTCTAGAAATCCTACACAAATGTATTGTTACATAAAAAATAATAATGGAATGGTTACATTTCAGTAAGGGGAATCAGGAAGGAAAAGGAAAATCAATAATTGGGGTATTGTCAAAATCTGTACTGTAGAATATATCAGCTGTATTATTGCCACCAGCATACACTGCACCAATTTATACCTCACCTACGTTTCAGGAGACCACTAAAGTCAAGCTCTCCTGCATCTTCTTGTCCTTCACCACTGTGATTAATATAAAAATATCAATTCTTTTTCAGTTCAAAGAAAGATTCAAAACTCTCATTAAGAATATTGGGGTAGATCCAGACATACGTTCCCCTTCTGTTTAAACGCGTAGCGTATTTACGCTATCGTAATTACTATGCACTCCCCTAGGCACTCCCCTTGCTCGTATGTACTTTTTCCGTTTTACGCTTTTAAAACCCTATCCTTTTTTTTTCAAGCATAACGCCGTCGGCCATAATGGCTGCACGTACTTACGTTCTTAAGCACGCCCATACTGTACGATTTAAATGCCTCACCCCGCCTATGAAGCGTAATTATGGGTGTCATTTGGCTGGCATGCACTTTCGTTTGTAGTTACGCTCTTGATACTAGGATGCTACGTGCATTCAGAGTTACATGCCGTAACATCTGCTGCGTGCATGCTCAGTACATACAAAATAGCGTTTTTAAGTCTCCGGCTAGCGTAAATACGCTTGAGAACGTTGTTCTGGATCTGGGCCATTATCCATAAAATCACATAGATATATAATGTGCAAGAGACATGTTTTGACATATCTGTTGCTGTTAAAAAGCAAAGTTCAGTTGGGCTTATTTCATAAAAAGGGCAAGTAGAACATGTGTTGTAACTCATAGCAACAGATATCAAGTGTCTAGGCTGGCCAAATCAATATCTGATTCCTATTCATTACAAATCACCATTGCTCTTTGCTCAGTTTTATGTAATAAGCAGCAGTATGTTGTGGTGAATAAAGGTAATGGCTTTTACATGTTGTTTGTTACATGTACAAATGCATTATCCTGGTTTGTGTTTTAGAAAATCACCACAATAATGTGTCACCTCAATGAGAGAAGAAACAAGTGTTTGGTTATGCATTGTTTCTTTCATTGATGCACACCTGACAATAGAAACTTCCACACTAAAAACATTGCATATTTTACAAAAGTCAAGTTCTTGAAAATCTATTTATATTGAAGTTTGTAAATTAAAAGTTCTTTAATTATTTTCTGTTAATTTGTATTGTAGTTTACTCACCCATTACTTACCACAAGGTGTTAGCTCAGCCCTAAAGTACATTCAAATATGCTAATTCAGTTATACATTTCTGTCTTTATAATGCTGTCTGAGTCTTAATATCAGCATTGATCTGTGTTATATGCCACAGTTATAAATAGGAGGCAATGGGGCTGATCCTGGACCGTGCTACCCGCCGAATTTGGGCCGGGTTTGGGCCGTTACGATCCTGTGACTGGCGTAATTTCGCACTGTTACCCTGGCTGAAGTTAGGGTAGCTGATGGAGTGTCGGGGGGGAGTTCATGCCGATCGGCGGAAGTCAGGATCAGGCCCAATGTGTTTACCAGTCACAAACCAATAGGTAATAATATTACATAATAACATAACAGGCTCTAAATAAATTAAAGACCCTTATCCACATTTCCAGGAATATTAAAAGCATTATATTAGAGGTATATAAAGTAAAAGCTTTAGAAAAATGAATATCCTTAATTGTACTCAGGTTGTTCATGGATCATTATAAAAATAGCACATAAAGCTTCCATCATATGTAAATAAAGCAAAATGTAAATACCTTAGGTAACATATCCCTATTGAGTTTCTAATAATAAAGTATAATGAATATATTTAAAAATGTCTTTTGTGCTAATGACTGTCTGATTACAACAGAAATATTTTGCCACTTCTACATTAATTTACCTTCTTTTGAAAGCAGATCTGATGTCAAGAGCTTGTGAAGCATCAGGTCCAGCTGCATGGAAGACAAAGGCAAAAATGTGTTCTTTTTATTTATTTGTTTGCAAATTGACTTTCAATAAAAAAAAAAACAAATAAAACAAGTAACTTTGAAACGGAAGAAATCTGATAGATAAACGTATGTTATGCACACTAATACAAGACCTAAGGGCCGGACTCAAAGCCCCGGACGTATTGCACATACGTCCTTAAATTACCGATAATAGCTACTACGCATGCATAGTAACTATGTTACGTAATCTACGTATCGTTTTGTTACGTATATTGTTACGTAGATTGCGTATATCTGGTCTTTAAGACGTAAAAAACAATACATAGATTACGTAAAATAGTTACTACGCGTGCGTAGTAGCTATTATCGGTAATTTAAGGACGTATGTGCAATACGTCCGGGGCTGTGAATCCGGCCACCTAATCCAGAGCATGGACACACACCTCTTTTTAGGTGTACACACTGTAGAATTAACATGTAAGAGTACACAACAGTAAGAGCTTCATCGCAGTTTCTGACACTGTTGTCAAGGGGCGTTTTGCCGTAGTCATAGAAGGGAGAACACCAGTTTGAGGGTTCTCGCACCATGCTAAAATGGAGCCCTAGGTCAACCATATGTAACTGCAATTGGTGCACGTATATATAATTTAACACCCACTCTTTATATTAATGGCGATGAATGTATAATCTATTGCCACAAACATAAACTGTACAACAGCCAAAAAGCTGTAAAAAAATATAGAAGAGGGCAAAAATATGTCAGATAATGGGCTACAAAATGTTGTTATTGTTATTTGAGTAAAAATGTATTTAGGTACATATTCACTGTGAATGTATAGTGACTTCTTACCAGTAACTTCAAGATCAAATGAGCAACTGTCAAATTTGTCTTTGTAAGTAACTTCACATCTGTAGTTGCCGGCATAGTTCTCCTTTGCTTTTATTATGTGCATTTCAAATGTATATGTCTGTAATGAAGTAAATTAAGGTATTATTTAGTGAAATTTACTGACAAATAGAAATGATTATGCAGTGCCCTGCTTGTGACATTTATGGTCATACAATCAGAGGTGCATTTACAGACAACACCAGTTCCTCTCTGCTTTGAACTACTGCAATATTTTTCAGTATATGGTGACAGCACAGACTTCCTATTGCCAATTACTGCTTTGATGATTTGCCCGAGTTGTGGCATTTAATCACCTGGTAGTGCTGTCTGTCAGCTGTGGCTTCACTAGTTCACACATCTGCGGTGGAACTGAAATCCCTATACTGTCTTTATGAGAAGGTCACTTTGTACTTAATGAGATAGAAAAGAAGCTTCATATGCAAATATGTTATTTTATGTATGCTTTATATCTGTAAATCGTAATGCTTCCCTACTTGACACCTTAAGTCTCTCCATCACTGTGTGTTGTAAGGCTCAACTGAAAACTCCACTTAAAGTCTTTTGGCTGGATCCAGACTTAAGAAGGAGCTTGAAAATAAGAGAGGAAAGTTACTCCTACGCTAAACCATGTTGATGGCAGGGGAGTCATATTTCATCTGTTGCAAACAGTATTAGAGTTGAGAGGTGATTTTTTTTCTATCCCAAGTCTAAATAACAGTGTAATAGTAAAGCTGGTCAGTATCTGTGTGCAGTAAGCAATTCAAAGAAATATCTCTGCATGCAAAGAATACAATTAACTTGTCTCCCCCTGCAATCAACATGGTTTAGCCCAGGAGTAACTTTCCTCTCTTAATTTCAAGCTCCTTCTTAAGTCTGAATCCAGCCCTTTAGCCCTAATGAGAATTTTACTCATTTTTCATTTCCTCACTTAAATTCTGTGAATCATAAACCCAAGAAAGTTGGAAAAAATAACTACACTGCTTCTATTGTCACATCGGCACATAAATAATTGGAAATGCTTTTACCAAGAGAAACGTTGATGGTAGTCCCTTCATAGTAATTAAAAATTCAATTTGCAGGGAGGGGACCCCCTCTTAAATATACCCTTTGGTCTCTATTTCCCCTCTTCCTGATGACTGCCTGGCCATATTGTGATAAAGTTATGTGGTTATTATACTATGTAGTTTGCTGTAGTATGTTTTATTTTATTATGAAATGTCTTTAATCATTCAATCCTAATTATTATTATTATTTAAAAGTTTGCCCTTGAGATTCAGTTTCTAAAACAGTAGAAATAAAAATAAGAATCCATTAACAAAATATAGGAATACAGATTTTACTGTGTCAATCCATAATATCTTGTCACATATCTGTCACTTGACTTATCTGAGCCCAAGTCAGTATGACACAGACTTATAGGAAGAGAAAAGCACTGTAAACTAAATTCACCTTGTTAATACGGTCAAATGTGTCCTTCAACTGTAGATGTTTTCCAGCTTTACTTGCCAAGTCCATCCATTTTCCTTTCAGCCATTTAACAATAGGCTTGCGAAGGAGATCCTTAGCTTCCACTTTTGCAACAAACTTAATATCACCACCTTAACAAAGTAGATCCACACATTAAACATAATCTTGAATTGTGTTCAAGCCGTGTTACAGTTATTATAATCATACATTAAATAATTTCTTTCTATAACAATATTTTTTATAATATAGAACTAGATTCACAACTACATGTATTGGTAAGGTACATGCCGATTTCTAAGTGCTGCGCTAATGCGTATGCGTAATAAATATGCTACACTAGCTACGTAGCTTAAGGCTCACTTAAATTGTGCTATTCATCTCTTTGATTCACCCATTGGCATATGTGGAGAATGGTTCCTGTGGATTATTTTTTGGGTATTTCATTACTATTTTTTTTAAACTTTTTGTAAACAAATTCTAAGCTTTTGACAAAGAGAGATTTGCTATTGTGCTATTGTGAGTTAATTTTACAGTTGATTTTTATTGTATATGAAAAATATAGGACCAGATACGGAACTAACAGCAGATTTACTATCCTAAACAGTGGCAAACGCAGGATTTTAAAAGGGGGGTTTCTAATGAGTGTAATACATGTGGGGTATATTAGGGGTCTGGACATTGAACACATATGCCAATCCTAGACCCCTAATAAACCCCACATATTTTATAGTATGCGCCATTTCCAGACCCACAATATATCCCATGTGTGTATGTGTGTGTGTGTGTGTGTGTGTATGTTAGGGAATTAGACTGTAATGTGGCAGAGGCTGATGCGAAGGACTATTTAAAATTGTAAAGAGCTACATAATATACTTCTTTCACACGTTAAACAAGTAGTTTTATTTTGAAGGTATAGATCTATTAGCAATAGCAGTATACAATGCATTAGTAGAGCACATTACACAATGAACCAGAGTCTGTATCAATGCATAAGCACTGTTGAATTTGTTGTGACTCATTCACCATCCCCATCTGCTTCCCTATTGCAGCATAGGTCAGTACCATCTTTCTCTATGTCAGTCTGCCCCACACTGCCGCAAAGCCATGCTCCTTTTAGCGGCACCCGCCAAGCTACGCCCCTTATGGATCCGGTCCATAATTTATAACTAGTATAAATTAAAACACACTACAGTGTGAAACATATATGGCTTCTTATTTGTGCCCAGAATCAAGAGAACATTCCACGCCAATATCTTATAGTTCACTTCATGTCCTTATTTCAGATTTGCTGCATACTGTCAACATTTAGGACAAGCTGTATTACCCAGTTATAATACTCACCCACATTAATGGTTCCACTTGATGGCTTCTCAATAAATAGAGTTGATTTATCCCGCTTGTCTGCATCATCTGGATGGCCTTCTCCTAGAGACCAAGCTATGCAAAATTAGTAAAAGTTCCATATGCTATTACCTTACCTAAGGATGTAAAATTATTGGACAATGTTTCACTTAACTAATCACTCAGATTTCCTGTATAAGGAAATAATGTAGTAACATAATTTATATCTTGAAGTCACAAGAAAATAAAAATTTAGGATCTCTGCTTCTTTGCTTTGTCAATTTCAAGATTTCATATAAAAATCAAATAACTGCAAAAAAAAATGATAAGAAATCTCAATCAGTTCTATGAAATGCCAAAGCTTTTTATGTTGATTCAGTTTTCAATCCCTGGATGAAGAAACTGGAGATTTAGATACACGTTAAAATGCAGAATTGTCAAAAATGAAGAAAGCGCTATGTTATATGTCTTGTGGTTATATGTCATTCTAAATGATCATATGGATAGGTCTAGCATGCTTCCAATTCTTTTTATAACAGGAAATAAATACCTAGCATTTATTAGACAAAATCCCTACGATAAAATGGGCCTATTGGAGATTTAAAGAAAAGAAATAATAAATAACTTCCCACATTGGTACACTCTTATCCTAGTTAGATAGATTGCACCTTATGCTTATATTGTATAACAAAATAAATACTGTGCTCTGAGGAGAAGCATAAATAAAGCTCTTTTCAGGCGTCCTAGAATATGAGACGATAAATCCTAACTTAGATTGGCCAGGTTCTGTTTTGAACCTGTACTGCAAAATCATTTTGGACAAAGGATCATATAAACAATCACCCTATGAACGGAGTTTTATTTCCAGGCGATGTGGAGAGGGAATGGTCACTTACCAGAGTCTTTCCTATCTGTAGCTCGAGCATTTATATCTGAAAGAAAGCATGGCATTTCAATGATTAACATGAGGGGATATGTTATTATCATGCCAAAGGAAAATGGTAAAATAGAATGTATATGAAGCACATAACTACTGGAGAACACAGCTTTCTAAGCTATCTAGAAGAAATATTCATATTGGGACAAATCCAGGGCCGTATTCACAGATCTGCCTTTGAGGGGAGTTCCGTGCGTATTTTTAGGATCGGATCAACTGCACATGCATAGTAACTTTATTTACGTAACTTAAGTTGACTATACGCATGGAAGTGCCTAATGGACGTACATGTGAATCAGACGTGGGGACATACACACGGACATCAGACGTACAGGAAAATTTCCATAAAAGTGGGTGGGGGGAGGCATTTAAATGAACGCATGGAGGCGTGGTTATCAAGAATCGCACAGACGGAGCACATATATGCACATAAGTACACATGGAAAGTACAGAGTGGTCTAGGTAAGTCACCGACCGCACGTCCAGGAGAGGGGAGTGTCAGGGTTTTTGGTGGGTGTTTCCTTGCTCTGTTTGTGCGTATAATTGCGTATATTAAAAAAACGGATCTCTAAATACGGCCCCCAGAGTTTTGCTCACTTTTTTTTTTTTTTTTTGCATCTAATTTTCACCGCTGAGCATGAATGAGAATCTTTGATAATAGAACAGAATGCATTCTGACCCACATTAAAGCAACAACCTTTATCAGAAAGAGAGAATTGAGAGTATTGGTGTTGCTTCTCGTTGCATTCCCTTCAATGAATTTTCATGCAGTTAGGTAGCTGCTGGTAGTCAAAATTAAGACAATGTAAACGTGAGTTGTTAAAACGCTTGCACAGATGTCTAGATTTTCTGCGCCAATGTTGTACAGCTCTCCAAAGGAAACCAGGCACCTACATTTCAGAAGTCTGGATCAAGGCCATTATTAGCATTATCAGACTTAGGGGTCCAGCTATTAATATTGGTTAGATAACCAGCATTACATTTAATAAAGGTCTCTGGCACTATTTTGCTTCTGCAGGATTCTCTTCTCTCTTGGCGATCTTTGTAGAGGGTTACAACAAAAATGTTCTGCTACATTGATTGCTAGGGGAGGACAGCACTGAGTATCAATGGAGCATATAATAGTATAATAGGCTGTCTATGAGTATGGTTATTCATAAATGGCCGTCCCCAAGACAGATAAACAGAGAAACATTACGTTTTCCCTGGTTACTCCTGGTGCCTCATATGAAATGAAGTGTACAGTGCTATTAGAAGCACTACAGCCCCAGTGATGAGAATCACTGACTTCTCTATCACTGGAGATGTAGTATATGCCAACAAGCGAAGTGAGAATGAAAATATGCAGTAAACAACAGTCTCTGCTGCCACAGAGGTCGAAGCTCACCCCTACCTAAAGATTTCCGCATTGTCCCCACACAAAGAGGACTTTTTCGATCATAGTGATTGGAAAACACCTCCTTGTAGTAAATCTGGATCCAGTTCATAAATACGAGATTTGCAGTCTACAAACTGCAAGATTGTAGTTAAATATTGTTAAATATGTTGCATATTAATGGTAATAATGGTTACAATGATTGATTTGGAATCTGGAATTAATGGGTTATGACCATCATTCTTTTGTATCTGATAAATAATTACTGTAGGAAGAGAAGCTATGGGGAGCAGTGAGACATTTGATTGTCAGTATTCCTGTTCCATGATTCTAGTCATTATTAGCAAAGTACTTATTCATATTCAAGAAGGTGGCAAGTGATGTAGCTGGGCCTAATTTCCTTCTACCTTCCTTCTAATGTGAGTTTTACGCAACTGCACTTTAATCCTTTCTCCGGTTCCTTTAGGTGTTAATCCCTAGGAGCTAGACTTCCTTAAGCATGTGTTTTTCCACATACTTTTTCATCATTTATAGAAGAGGAAACGTCCATAGGAAACTGGCAACATATAAAATAAAAAAAGTCTTTACAATTAAAATCTCCCATAAAATATATCTTACAAATAAGGTGCATAAAGAAATGCATTATTAATCCATTATAGTGGGAGTTGAATGAAGAGTTGATTTATAGCTTACTTGATTGCTTAATTTCCTATACTGTGCAGTTCAGTCAATAGTATTTTTTGTTTTTTTTTCATCAATAGTCTTGATTGTAGTTGTTTTCAATTGCATTTATTTTAAAAGCATGTGAGAAAGAAAGAAAGAAAGAAAGAGATCTACCTGGAGGAGGAGTACTAACGGAAGAAGAAGTATCCTCATCTGCAAACATAAAATAAAAAAACATTAATAACTACATATAGTGCATATGAATGTTAAATCTTGTGTGATTCCATTTGAGCTGGTAAAATATTCAAAATACAAATCCTGCAAAAAAAAACCAAACTTTGTTGCAGCAGCAGCCTGAAACACTCAAGAAAAGCTACAAACTCATGGGGAAAAAAGCTTTGAATTTTCAGTAGCTGCAATGATAAATATGAAATCAACAACTAGGAGAAGAGGACACAAACATGAAATGAAGGCCAAATAAGTATTAAATGATCTTATGGGTAGCTCTGGAAAGGATTGGAATTGTTAGAAATGTACACAGCAGCAAGAAAAAAAGAAAGCACATTGAAATTTGGGTCAACCACACATCTGACCTTCTGAAGAAGATGTCACATCACTGTCTTCCATGTCTGCAAGTAAAATGTGTACCACATACACAATTAATCCATCGACTATGTACCAACCACAGGCAAACAAGTAAAAGTAAGCATCCACTTTACATTTTAAGTTCTGTTCACAGTAGTGAAATATAATGAGGCATAAATGTGGATAGAAGACTTTCTTCTCTCTTCTTTCCAGCTCAATGGTGCCATCATGACCTTCCCAAGTAATAAACTTAAGCAAACTTAAGTTAAGGCACTTTCTACCCTATGACACAACAAGTATGTGATTTATTGCACCTTTACTATAATTATTGAATATAACTTGCATTAGACAATTGTTGAACCATCTGTATTATTTTCTCTACAATATTTGCCAGCCAGAACCTGGGGATTTGTGTTTTCTAAATACAATTGGAACTCAGACATCAAATCTCTAATTATGTGCTTTACCAGAGATTGCATTACATTTGTACTATTTATGATTTAATAAACATCTTTAAATTATGTATTTCATACTGTATATTCATATTGTCATACTGATAGTGGTTGTATGAACAAGTAAACTGACAAAAATGTGCAAAAGGAGATTTATGCTTAAGTGGAGTTACATTTGAAAATTGCATATGGAGAGACAGCTCTTTATATATAAACAATCTGAGGCTTTTCAGGTGTTTTGAAATGACAATTTCCAGCAACTTAGCAAGGTATCAGCTATACCTCTGCTGTTGGATAACGCTGGTACTTGTTACTTCACAACACCTGCGGTTGCATAAGCTGCTTATATCTGCTTTTATTAAAAGTAAAAATGGAAATAGAGTCAATACAACTGCTGTTGTGGAACAGATTTACTTTTCATTAAATAACCATTTAAGTTAATTGCTAATTGTTTTTACATTTACTATACTTCAGTGATATTATTCTTCATTTAAAGGATTCTATTATAATCTTTATAAAGTCTGCCCTCCAGCACATCAGGAGGAATACTTATTTTGAAAATGGGTGGCATAGTGGCTGTGTGATAATCTTTAACTAACCCTCCCTGATCTTTATTGACAGACCACATACTGGTCAACCATAGCTGCTAGGATATCTTTTACCGCTACCAGTTTTACTATTCCAAGTGATTCAGGTCTTCGGTGTAGTAAGCAGAATACTGTGAAAGACTTCTGTATAGCAGGCATTTGCTTTTAGAAAATAAATATATATTACAACAATGCCACTTTTGAACTCAGACATTCAAACATATTTTTTTATTATATCTTCACTCCACAATAACCCTAAGAAATAAACACAATTTTTTTGACCTTTGACATATATTATTATGTATATATTATATTTAATGAAAAATACAGATTTCATCAGAATATAAATGAATGCATTTAATGCAAGAAAAAAAAAGTTTTTTTATGGTTAATATTGAAATCTGAGACAATTGTTTTGATATTTATTTAAAATGCACAATCTCTAGTTTTATACATTCAGACATACATACATAATCTGTAACAGACTTTTGTAGCTGACATATTGGGGTAGATCCAGAACTACGTCCGTCTTCCATAGACGGACGTAATTCAATGAACAAAAGCTACTGCGCATGCGTAGTAGCTATTGTACGTAATCTGCGTATCGTTTCCATAC
>WWET01001226.1:97104-109657 GCA_011038615.1 Limnodynastes dumerilii
CAGCGCCGCTAGGGTGAGGGTGGGGGGGGGGGGCGGGGGGAGGGAGGGTAATGAGGCTGGGAGGGCGGCGTTAACGTACTAACGTCGCCGTCCCAGCGTATCAACTCTCCCTTACGCCGGCTGAAGTTAGGGTAGCCTTCAGCCGGCGTAAGGGAGAGTTAATACGCTCCTACAAGGGGGAGTGTCGGGTCAGAGCAGCGATGTTACGCTGAGCGCTACAGCGCTCAGTGTAACATCGTAGCCCTGGATCAGGCCCTATGTTACTAAGATATACAAAAAAAATAATCTTGACACTTGTTCAATTCATGAAATCAATAGAGCAGCGATGTTACGCTGAGCGCTACAGCGCTCAGTGTAACATCGTAGCCCTGGATCAGGCCCTATGTTACTAAGATATACAAAAAAAATAATCTTGACACTTGTTCAATTCATGAAATCAATATTCTGTATAATAAATTCAAATAAGTTTTCATGGAGTGGGCTTTCCTATATTAAGACATAGCTCTTACATTCTTTGCATTTTGGATGTGGGAGCTGTTCTGCCCACCTTCTGCACTAAAACTGAACTATCACAGACCTCTAGTTCTAGTGCATTAGTCAAAGCTAGTGTTAAATGGATCTCAACATTGCACTTCCAACAAATACACATCCTGTAAAAGAGCTCTGTCTATAGGATGCTGGCCTTCTGTATATATGGTGGTATATACAATGGTGAAAAGTAAAAGAGGAGATTATGCCTCTAACAACCAATGCGATTCTAGCTCTTAATTTCCTATTACATAATAGAGAATGTCAGCTGGAATCTGATTTGTTGCTATAAGCAAAATCTCAATTTTTCCTTTTCCGCAGTTTAGTAAATCTTTTTTGTGCGAGGGCTATTTATTCGCCCCATGGAAAGCATAACATTACACATAATCATTATTTTGTAAAGGAATTTTTGGATTTGCAAGGAAAGACTTTTTCATGGTGAAACTTTTTTTTTTAACTTACCCTCTTTTAGATAAAGTAAACAATGTTTTAACTTAATGTGCCATCTTAAAAGAGCAATATAAATTTTACAATTAATTAAGGAAAATATAGTAATTAAGCACCACCTAGGGAAAAAACACAATTTTTAGAGCTCTTTATGTTATTATTATGCAAATAGTTGTTCTTGTAACACATAATCTCCCGCTTATCCATTATAATTGTACTGCATAAAAGGAATTTCATTCAGTATTCTTAGAGATTGTGAACAGATTAGTAAAACAATTCAATAAGGTGAGGCATGTAGTGTGATTGTTAATGGGGTAATAGGTGTAAAGACTAACTGACATCTGCAGCAGGACTTGTGAATTTATTAAGGAATTGTGAAACTGTATATTACAACATTGAACCCAATCCTTCAAACTCAGGATAAGCAAGGGCTTAACTACTCCTGTCACTTGCATGGACTGATTCATTAGCAAGAAAAGTTGTATTGTATTTGAAGTCTTGATCTTGCGTGTCTATACTATAATATAAAGTCCCTTCCATTTGTAAGGAGAATCCGTCCCACATTTTGGAAGTATCTTTTGTCAGAAGTCTAGATTGTGTGGATTGCAGTCTGACCAGGTCGATTGGATGCATACATTGGCGCACATATAAACCCCATGGGGTTGATTTTTTTAATCCAACACCACAAAAAATAGACTCTTATCAGTAGTCTGAATCCAGACCATTGCCATCATTTTTGGAACAATACACTGTCTTATGGATGTACATTGGCTGATTTAATGTTATATTGCTTCTTATTAGTTTTTTTTTATTATTTGATTAATCCCTGTAAATTCATAACATTCTATGCATAGAAAATCAGTGAATGCATGTATGCTAACTCACACACAATAAAGACCTTCATATTATTCCTATCTATGACTGAAAATGTGACCTATGATAACTCTCAATGTGATAATTATTATATAAAGCCAAATACTTGGCACACATAACGCATACACTTACTTTTTAATCATCTAATATTACTTTCTAAGCAGCAGTCAATCATCACATCCCAGGTGTATAGATTTAGGACAGATCATACAGGATAAAAATCAGTGGTCCTACTAATGAGATATTTGGAAATCTTTGGCTTCAGATCTGAGATATAACAGTAGCAGATGATACACATCTCGAGTATACACATCTCTGCCTATTTTCTATTTAGATATTTTTCTAATGTGTCTTATCCAAACTCATAATGGCACAATGGTGAAGCATGACTCGTTCAAGCGTTCAACTAACGTAGGTAGGTGGATGGAATCACATTGGGCAAAATTCTGACTAACAGCTTTCCCTCTATTCCATATCATATTTTGTGTGTTCTGCACTTAGGCACACACATGAACGGTGCACTATGCACTATATCCAGACTCATTGCACTTCCTACAGCTTCCAGCAGGGGTTCTGGGTTTTGGGGGAGACTTCATAACCACTGCAATGTTATGTTCACATAAGTTAGAAAATGTAAGGTAGCTTTGTGTCTCGGAAATTCCGTCTGTGTGTGGGGAGTTGTTAGTGGGGGGTCATTGGATCGGGTCCATTGTGAGGAAACAGCCACAAATTGCAACACTACTCAAGGAAACTTCAAATAAGTCCATGGCAACTCCTTTATGGAACAAGTAATAAAAAAAATATTTGCAATAAGAAAGGTTGAATCTGGCATAACAGTGGGCCGGATCCAGACTTCCAAGATTTTGGCTACTTATGTAAATCGCTTGCATAAGTAAGCTAAAATGTAACATCTGCGTATGTGCACACCAGATGTTATGATGCAGATCTCCTAGCGCAAGGAATAAAATTCTGTACACTAGGGGAACCAGCCAACAAGGTAGGAAATCTCTTCCACTCGCCCAAGCTCTGTAAGGTGGGTGGAGGGGAGCATGTAAAAACCCAAATGTGGGCAGAGTTATACACTTTCATGTGGATTAGCGGTCATACTGACCACTGATCTGCATGATACTCCTAAAGGTATAACTATGGCAGTGTAAATGCTGTGAAGTCTGCCTATGAGAGGAAAATTATATGGGAAGTCACGATCGGATCTCAGACTGAAGTCTGGATTCAGTCCATTTTGTAATTGTTAAAGTAATTGAGGCCAAATTTTTTTTAAAATGATTTCTGAACAATTAAAGAAAGGTAAACCATTTTGCCACAGATGTGGCTTCAAGATTTCAACAGAACCAAACCAAAGATTAGTTTGTTGTAAGATTGTTGTTAAAAGTATCACAGAGACCATCACAAAGTGAAGGTCTCTGTCTTTTAGGCTTGAAAACTTACTTTCTAATTGTACCATTGGCTCAAATTATACACAGAACAGCCAATCAGAGATGGAGAGCCTTCCCGCACTGGTTGGTCTGAATCCTGGCTGTTAGTCACCAGCTGAGACCTATTAAATATGCTAGCATCTGGAGTAGCTCCTGTAGGCATGACTATACTATTAGCACAGTATTCCAGTTGCTTAGCAACAGCCAGGAGAACAGAAAGCCTGTTAGAACCATATCCTGACTGCCTAATAACAGCCAGGATCTGCTCAAGCAGCCAGGGGTGAAAGAGTTTATGCTGCTGTTAATATCACAGCAGCCTATAACACTATAGAGATTGCATTATTTAAGAGGATCAGGCCAATGACTTAAAAGTCAGTCATAACATTTCCTGAATTTTCAAGTACCTACGTACCTTCATATTTGGTACATTCAAATGATATAGGGCTCTATTTAACATTTGCGTCAATTTTTAATGAACAAAGCTTTTCCAGGCTCGCTTCGGCTCACAGCAAGCCTGGCAGCTTTGTTTATTAAATTTACCAATACTTTTCAGCCCTGCGAGGTCCTGCGATGATCTCTGGGCTCATTGCAGGTCACTTCATTCATACTTCATAAGAATGAAGTCCTGCGCATGAAAATTTCAAGTCCCGGTATGAAAAATATTGCGCATGCGGTGTCGGAGTCGGACACGTCTCCCGGAGAGGTGAGTTTTTCTTTTTTCTTTCTTTTTTTACACTAATTAGTATTTTAAATGTATTTAGATTTTTTTTTCTTAATGTAATTACATTTTATTTATTTTTTTTAAGTTACACACGTAGGTTTATCCCAGCGGTCTCCTGATACATGCCCCCCTTTTCCTCCCCCCTAATAACAACTATTAGGGGGAGTAAAAGGGGGGGAATATGGGGAGATCGCAGAGATAAATGCAGTAACGCCATCTTGAGATGGCGTTATCTTATCCTTCGGAGCGGAATGATAATCTCCACTCCGGGGGGTTAGTAAATTTAATTTAGAGCCGGCCCCCATTAAGAAAAATGGGGCGGCGAACATATAAGAAGTTTTAGAGCATTATCATGGAAACAGATTTACATGGTGATGCCCCTTTTGTAAATTAATAAAGCATCGTTTTAGATGATAATGAAAGGTTTTCAAGTGAAAACTGCCATTATCACCTAAAAACGATGGTTGTAAAGAGAGCCCATATAAATATTCAACTACAGTGAATGATGCAGCAAAGATCGGAGAAGAAAGGTATCCTAAACTCCCTAGTGGGACGCTAGCTACTATAGCTGATAAATATCAGCATATTTTTCTTTGATAGTTCAGGACAACGGACATTTCACTATTCATACAAATACAACATTAATATTTCTTCATTATCACAAATTGGTTCTCATTGTATTTATGAATTCACTCTTTCAGCTTTACAGTCTCTGAATTTACCTTCTCTGCTTTGTCTGCAGAATACCAAAAGGTTGATGCCTACAGTTTCTATTCTTCTCTATCTGTAGCACTTTTCTTGCAAATGAATAATCTTTTTATAGAGCTCAATGAACAAATTATTGTCTGGGTCTCTTTAATTTGGCCTCTTTACTAATTGTCTACCAGCCAATTTATTCTGCATTATCTGTCATCACCTAAAACTAAATATGGGTTATTGATATTTGATGTCTTGATAAAGCTGCTAATTGTGTATCGGCAGTACAGAGGAGACACTAATATCTATAATTACTCATTTGAATTATCAATAACAGACAGGCTAAAAGTTGTCCGGTGACGGACAGAATCGTGGTTATTATCACCACCTTTCCTGTCCTATATATTCAAATCTAATAACTTTTGCTGCTATATTAAATATCTAATAACTGTTGTTGCTATATTTAGATCTTAGACTATTTTTTTACTTGCTACTTGGTATTTATTTAAGAATAACATTTTATATATAATTATATTATTCATTACAAAAAGGAATGCAACAATTCAGCCATTAATTCCTCTTTCCTCTTGAATTAACAATTCACATTCATTTTCTTTTTATTTCACTTATTCTAGATTATAGATTTTAATATTTCACCGGTACATGTTAGACACTCCGGGCCGGATTCCCAATGAATAACCCTGGCAGACTTTCATATACTACATATGGAAGGCTGTTGGAAAATGATATGGTATAGAAAATGGCGCAGTACGATAATCCCTGCAATGGAGTCCAGCCGATGCTGTGCTCCATGCGGATATCGTTAGAATATACGCATCGGGGATAGGCAGAAGCATGTAAATTGTACAGTAAGGGCTTGGCTAATCCCTTACATACAATTCAGCATTAAAGGGTTTCCGTATAGAGGTAGGGTTCTGCTGACGGATCCACTATTCGCACGTAGGAGAGCAGGAGGGGAGTGCCCTGCTCTCCTCCATGCAGGGTTGTGGATCATTTCGTAGGATAGCCTCCGCAGCAGAGGCTTACCGTATGGATTACAGGAGTAAGTGTGAATATGCCCACCCCCCCAGCATTTATGGTTTTACTATTTGTACTATAAAGGTTATGTTTTAACTTATGAGAATGAATTATATTTTCTATTGACACACCCACTTTCTCTGTCTTATACAACTTATGTATAATTGGGTGTAGGTCTGCACCGGACATAATATACAATAAATCTTAAGAATAGTTTCACCAAGAAACAAAAATGACACAACACGACAATAAACCCTACCGCTGAACTTTTATACCTAATTCTTTACCCAGATATATTTTGTTCCCACGTCTATTCTGTATCTAAATCCTATTACATATATCTAAGAAGCATTTCAAAATATTCACACGCCTCACACAAGACAATGCAAAAACTCTAAATAATTACTACAAATGCTTTTGAATGCAACAAATTCATTCATTTTTCTTGCAAAATATACTAATATTTCAGCGTTGCTCAACTCTGTCATCCTTTTTACTGAATAAAATATGATAACTTTTCTTGTCTCAACATATTTCCAAACTCAAGTTTCCACCCAAGCTCCTTTTATTTATATATGTCTCTCAGATAAGACTTATTTGGGATGCAGTTGCCGCTTAGAGCACCTGAGTTTCTAACATGATACAGTCGCCAGCTGAATTGCGTCTATACCATGTTCAAAATACTTGCATTTCGAAACGTATTATAGGGTACAGGTATTTAAAGCAAAAGACCGACACTGTGGAGAAAACCAGGAATGGGCTGTGGGGCCTGCTGGGATGGACAACGAGGGGAGAAAAGGAGGTTAGGCTGCAGGAGATAGAGGGTTAGGTTAGGGTTAGGCTGCGGGAGATGGAGGGTTAAGGAAATAAAAGGGGAAGTTTAGGGTTAGGTTGCAGGAGATGGAGGATTAAGGTTAGGGTAATAGAAAGAGGAGGGTTAGGGTGAGGATTAGTAAAAGGGTTAAGGTTAATGGAATATCTTACCGTTCAGAAAAAGCAGGATTCCCCTCTTGACATGTCGCTGGATCAACTTCGTCTGAATTTGCAGCAGTCGCAAAGTGACTGCCTTCAAAATTCGCAGTCAAAAACCATCTAAAATAGACGCATCTGACCGTCAAATTACACCTGACTATATCTATGTGTATCCATGGAATTTTTACCTTTGTTTAACTATATGCGCATGGGCATCGCAGTACCAGAACACCTCAGAACAGAATTCTGGATCCATAGGATCAAGATCCATCCTGTTAGGTATTCCGATGGCAGATTGGGACAGAGCTAGAAGTGGAAGAGTTCTTCTCTGTGGGCGAGATGTTAATTGTACAGAAAGGGCTTAACGTACAATTCACATTTCTGCACCGGCCTCTTTTTTACGTAGGGATGGTGCAGAAGTGTTAAGGTAGAGTCCTATGAGCGTAACTCCATACAATCGAGAGGAGTGACTTCTCCTCTCCCATACAGAGTATAAGATACAGTGGAGATCCAAAAGCAGTGGCAGGGAAGGCATGGATCTGGTTTGTTGACAATAAATAAGTATTGATTTGCCATTGAATTGTAGAGATCAACTGAGGGCTCATTGTTGATACCCAAATTTATAATGTAATTGTATTGTAAATGTAATAATTGTAATGTGCTTCAGAGTATGCTGCCAATTTTAAAGGTTATATAAAGGTTAATAAATAGAACAAGTTATTATGTGCTACACTATAACATGTTATCATAGTTAAATACACTATACTAAGTCAAGGGAAACTGGACCGTTGTAATTTCTGTAACCCTATAAGCTGTCAAGATCCTTGAATGGTAACTGTCAGACAAAACATTTAAGGTTTAGCATTTGAGAGAGTCATGAGGGAATAAACTTGATATTATACATAATATATTATTCTGCAATGTATAAAAACAGGCAAATCAATGGGATTCACTATCAGTAGCATAGGTGCCTATCTCTGTAATATACCCCCCTTTTATGCCTTTCACCACACTAGGGAGAAGGTAGTAAGGGAGGGGTGTGAAGAGACCAGAGGAGAGTGGAATGTATAAAAAGAGGGATGAAACAGTGGAATGGGAGGCTAGGGAAGAAAAAAATCCAATTGTTATGAGTACTTAAGTGTGAAATAAAATGTGTTTTAAAACTTAAAATATTTGTGCAATGGGACGTACCATCAAAGTAAAATTGAACACCTAGTTTAGATTTGAAAAACATTTTATTTGAAATATAAGTAAACCCATACTCATTTTATAAAATATTATTAGTTTCATTAGCAGGGGCCCCAACAATTTTGTTGCACTGGGGTCCCCACAAACCTTAATCTGATCTCTGTCCCAAATTGCCCTATATAAATAACTGCTTGTAAAGAAGAATCTTACATGTGAAATCACCACCATTATTAAACCTGAGCTTAATATGAAAATAGACAATCCACATGGTCTGTGTGATGAACAATGTTAAGACATTTATAATGGCGATCAACCTGGCTATGTTTGGTCAGAATTGTGTGCCAAGAGATTGCCTGTTACAGATATTTTCAGAGTCATAAAGCTGGAGCTGAATTTTTAAAGTTCCAGTGTGGGATATAAGGATTCTGAAATAATCTCCTGGAATGCTTTGCATGAGAAGATACTGTTAGTGGCATGTCCTGAATTATCAGTCGTGGTAGAATATAGAGATTTATTTTAAACAATGGCTACAAATAACAACAAAACTGCAAAATAACTGTAAAACTATGTTATGCAGTTGTGATAAATGTTAATAAATAAAGCAACCAAAGGAACCTTGATTGTAATATTTAACAATGGAATATATCCACACAGTAATTTTGATAGAAAACACTGACATGTCTAGAATTCAAAACACTTAGAATATATATTTATATAAAAAATAGCTAGGTAGCCAGCTAGTCACACATGACAGATGAAGGTCAGTTTGAAAGGAGATTGTGAGAGAGATAATTTTCTAACTGATGGCAAATGTACAGTATAATACAGTATAAAGCAACCAATTATTCATCTTGCTCAATCTAGAACAAGCTAACTGAGAGCAAATGTCTAATGGCTTGCTATTAGTTATTGCAGACTTTCGTATGTCACAACATCACCTATTGTCTATTTGGCTTGAATTGCAAAGCCATAAAAGTATTTTAACAATTTGTAGTAAATTCAGTGCTATAATACCAACATGTCTATGTACACACCTCTTTTGTTAGTGTGCCTGTCTGTCTGTATAATGAATTTGCTGTTATTTGATGGATAAAAATAATATTGGTATCATATTATGATAGCAGCTATATACATTTATAATAATGAGATGTCTGTTCATCATTTGTTTTTTATTGCTTCATATCATTTTAAATGCACTAAAACCTTGTAAGGACAATGAAAAAGTAGCTCAGTAAAGATTAGAAGAGAACCTTATTAATGTCCCACTCCGGCTCCATACAACTATTCACTTTTGTACTATGTCAAAGGATGCTGTGAAGTGTCTACTCATTTGTTTTACAGAGAATATATTGCAGGTATGCAAGGGTTAATAAAGAGGATTGACAACAAATAACACAATAATTGTACAAAGCATTCTGTTAGTTCCATGCATAAAACCACAGGCTACATGGAATCTGTTTATTAAATGTAAGTACATAATCAGTCGCATCACCAGTTGTTATGTTTCATTGCATTATTGTAATGCATTTGTGCGTTAAAGGCTACTTAATGTGGCATTTGTACTAAAGATGCTCACCTGATTTCTTGGTTGGTTCTGGCATTTTATCAATAACTCTTTATTCCAAAAGAGTATTGCGCTTCCCACAACACAAAAAACAGTTCTCCTACAGCCAGGTAGACACACAAGAGATGAAGATCAGTTTGAGAGCACAGGGGTGGAGAGGAATTCCTCCACTTTATATACAGCATTGGCAAATCAATCAGATAGCACCTCCTCTGTTTACTATGCAAATATTTAGAAAATTGACAGTTATGGGAACTCTCCCATCTGTTGTCTGAACGCTGTGCTCTCTTAGCTTTTGGAAAGAATCTTTGTTACATCTCATGTGGTGGATGAGAACATCTCTGTGCTTCTATATTCAGCTTCTCACACATACACATAGGAATCAGTGATACAGTTAAAGGGCACAAAGCATCCTTAGTTATGAATGTTCTTTTGAGTGTTACCTGCTGTAACACTTGATATTTATGTTGCACTTGTCAAGTGATTAAAGTAAAAAAATCTTTGGTTCTTCAAACATTCACTAAAGGGCAATTGCATAAGTAGACTGTATTATAAAATTCATGTCTTACAGGTTGATATTTATTTTCCTTTAAACTAAAGCACAAAAATAATCTACTTTTTTCTAATTTTACTCTAACTCATCATGGCAAGATTCTCAGTCTGCAAGTAATGGACGCATGGGGACCTGCAATCACATGGCCACCAAATCCAGGCATTTGTGCGATCACTCCGCTAGCCAATACCCTTGCAACAACACACTTTGGATAGCCATAGAGTACTTACATTTTCAGTTTCCTACTAAGTGGTTTAGAACAGGGCTTCTCAACCAGTGGTACTAGTACCACTGGTGGTAATTGGACCATTGTCAGGTGATACTCAGGGCAACTGGTCAAGATTGTAAGGAAGTATGAACATAATTAATAAATTATCTTGATATTTTGGGGGCTAAATGACATATATATAAAATGCACCTTAAAATCACTACAAAACTATATAAACAAAAACCCTGAAAATATATGTATAGGGCATGGGTATGTGTCTACATGATATGCAAAGTGGTACTTGACATGATTCCAAAGTGAATAAGTGGTACTTGACATGATTACATAGTGGGTAACTGGTTGAGAACCACTGGTTTAGAACCGTGGATTGGTTACTTAGAACATTGATGAACTTTAATTGCACATTGTAATAACTAGTCGTGCTTCTGTCAGAAGTTATCTTAAGTGTTTTGATCAGAATTAGTCCCTATTATGTAGCCTGGATTTAGTCCCATATAGGATATTACATAGGGTCTGATTCACACTTAAGAAGCTTCTGCTTGCTCATTTACGCTATCTACGTAGCAGGTTGGCACGTAGGTTTTGTCTGTGTAGTCTTTAAAGTACTTTACGTAGAAAGAGAGGCTGCGTAATGCCGCATCGGTGGGTTCTTTGGAAGTAGTGGGAGGGGGAAGGGATTTAGATTAGCTGTGGAGGGGGAAATGTCTGTACGGACATTACACAGTTAGATGAGGTAGCCCTATGGAACTCTTAAGTGGCATAAGGTACCTAAAAACGGTGGGCGGGTTAGGAGATGGAAGAATCTGCCCGCACCTAACTCACTCTTAACTGTGAATCAGGTCCATGGTTATTAGAATAATATTTATTTAATAATTGTATAATTATAATAATTTACTGAGTTGTCACATTCAACCCTAATAGCATTAGAAATAGTCTTTGTAGAACCGGAATTGTATCTAGAGCTGTGCTTACGTGTGTTTGTAATGCGGAAGCACCATATATGCACAGCAGGAGCGAGCACAGAAAGATGGGCACACTCCTGCCCATTTGCTGTGTCCTCTGTCCTAGCACAATGGGAAAAATATTTCAATTAAAACAGCAGCGGTTTAGTGCTGCCGCAAACACAAGTGAAGCCTTAAGTCCCTGCACAATGGTTCTCACAATAAAAGATGTGACAAAACTGCTAGGTATTTGTCAGGTAAAGCATTGATGATTTTAACAGATCCTCAAACTGTTCTTGGATCAGGTTAAAGGCATGCTGTGATGTTAACCATAGGGAAGATATTTTCCACAAAAAGAGTTCCAATATAGCACATTTCCAATGCGTTTCGGACTATTCTTTCTCAAGGCTAATATTACCATTGAGAAAGGCTGCTAGACTGTCCGAAACGCGTTTGCTTTGTGCTATATCTTCCCTATATCTTCCCTATGGTTAACATCACTGCATGCCTTTAACCTGATCCAAGAACAGTTTGATGATCTGTTAAAATCATCAATGCTTTACCTGACAAATACCTAGCAGTTTTGTCGCATCTTTTATTGTGAGAACCATTGCTATGTGCTTGAAATATACTTTGTTATTGATATATTACACTATTTGCTGTTTTCCTCTTCCCCCTGATGGTATACTACAGCGGGAACTTGCTGCCACAGTTCAAACCGTCCATAGACCTCGCTTCACGGAAGAGAGGCTGCAACGGATCCCCTGCCTCTAGCACTGATGGAGAGGAGATCCCCAGCAACCTGTATCCATCACCGCTTTCCATCACAAAGCGTCGCTGAGGATATCGGCATCCCCACACCGCTCTACACCTAGGAGGTGAACAGGGGAGACCACTACATATAACTGTGAGTCTTTTCCACTTTGTTCATTGAGGATCTGAGCGGATGTACACTGGATAAAGTCACCCACCACCCCTGTTTAGACTGTGGACTTGAGCGGTACAGCGGGGTTCTTTGTGTGAGTATCGTACAAATGTCTGCCAAACCACAGCCGCTAATCTTACAACTGAATTAGACTCCTATCCTTGAATTGAGTTAAAATTTAACCTCTGGGCGACGGAGGTCTGGATCAGGCCCATAGTGCACTCCAAACACACACATACACATACACAAACACAGTACACTCCATACATACATACATACATACAAACACACACACACACAGTGCACTCCAACCACACACAATGCACTACATACACACACATACACACAAAGCACTCCATACACACACACTCACATGCACACTCCATGCATACACATACACACACAGTGCAACCCAGATATACACACACACACACACACACACACA
>WWET01001226.1:128819-139843 GCA_011038615.1 Limnodynastes dumerilii
CTGGGCGCCCGTTTTACTACAGGGAGGCGGGGATAGCCATTTAAATTGTACAGTATGGGCGTGCTAAGCCCGTACGCTCAGCGTATTTTGTGCGAATTTTCGTACGGCCGACGGTCTTACCCAGTGTAGGGTATAGCCGCCGTAAGCAGGGACTTTACTATGGGAGTGCGAGGGGCGTGTAGGTTGATACGACGAGCGAACGTTCGCATTCGCCCGTCGTTGCGAATTTTCGTAGCGCTGGATCAGGCCCACAGAGTGTAATTACGGCCGGACCGGGGGAGTGCATGTAGGTCACGCTGTGTGTTAGTACACACAGCGCATCGGCGTAGGTCTGGATCAGGCCCTAAGGGACTAATATAACTGTGCTTTCCCTGCCTATTTTCTGTTTAGCCCCTCCTAAAGTTTATTTAGTCCCACCAATAGGAGGCCAGAATTTTTCAAGGGCCACTTTATTTTCCCA
The DNA here is from genome assembly GCA_011038615.1 of Limnodynastes dumerilii. Lineage (NCBI taxonomy): Eukaryota > Metazoa > Chordata > Amphibia > Anura > Limnodynastidae > Limnodynastes > Limnodynastes dumerilii. Next base: position 129,280 of record WWET01001226.1, read on the forward strand.
ATCCTCCCCTGATATAGTGTATAGCACCTGATCCATAATACATAAGTCAACCATCCCTTTGGACCAGATCCTGACCTAATAATGTCAGGTCACTTATGCACGCAAGGTGCGTAAGTGGCCTGACTTTACTATAGTAACCCTAGCGTACAAACAATCGAACAGAACTTTGTTCCGTCCAAACCAATTTCAGAGGAACTGGGCTGTGCTTCCCCTCCACCCACTAAAGCGGGCAGGGGGAAGCATACAAAGTGTACAGTGTGGGAGGGGGCTCCCACACTGCTGCAGATCAGCGGTTGTACGGATTGCCGATCCGCACGATAGAGTAATGCAGGCTTATGGCAGCGTAAGCTGCCATAAAGCCCGCACGAGAGGGGGGGCGTGCACTCCCCTCTCTCTTGCGGACGTACAGTCTGGATCTGGTCCTTTATTATTATTTTTTAAATAAAGTGCTAAATCAAGACAATACTTTGGAATCTTTTAGATTAACTTCCTCCATTTTAATATGAGATACTAGTCTTGTTTAGTAAGTGTATTGTTATAATCCTAAAATGCATTGCAATTTTATTATTATTCCATATATTCTTTTATTTGTACTGTACTTTATCTACATGTAAAGTAAATGCAGTTCCATAAATAAATAAATAGTAATAAAGCATGTACACAGACAATTACTGATAGAATGATAGAACTGGAATTTTGAAAGAAAAGTTATTTTAATTTATTCTCACTATTTATGTTTGTTGTAAAATAAAAATATAATAAACTATCCTATGTCCACATCACATTCCCTTCTCTATGGGCTCAAGATTCCTTTTCTAAAAATAAACTCCCCTTTGGAGACAGAGCAGTGGCTTATGGTCTTAGGAGAATGGAACGATATCAATACAAACATGAGACCAAAAGAGGCCTTGCAGCATTCATGTGTAATGTGGTCATGCCATTGTTATTGCAAGCTCAGTGTCTGAGATAAGTTATTTTAAGAGTATTGTTTAGAGAATCAGAAAGCCTAGGAGCCACCTACTGGCGTAACACAGCCATTTAAATCTTCCTGTCAGATTAGGTTTTGGCTGATAAAATCTAAGCAACATATGTTTCGCATTTGTCAGGATGAAGTAGATACTTGAGCTATCATATCACAAAAGTAATGTTTGAGACTATTGTAATCCTTTTTGGCATATTGCCAAAACCGCCTGATCCTTTTCTGCTTGGCTGTGGGTTATGAGAGGTGTCTATCTTGCCAGTGTATTTTAATATTATTTATTTAGTTTACCTCTAAATGTATTGAATACTGATTGTATTTGTAGTGATAATTATAAATACTTACATAGACATTTTGGACCTGATTCACACTTAAAAGTGAGTTTGGTTCGGGCAGATGCGCATCTAACTCACTCTTCCTGCACCCCAACCCACACCCCGTATGTAGGTACCTTATGGCACTTACTATACAGACATTGCACCTCCCCCGCCCTCCCCAGCTAATCTAAATACCCCCCTCCCACTTTTTTCCTAAAAACGCCCTGAAAAGACATAATGCCACCTCTATGGACATAAATTACTGCGTACGGTCTTTAAAGACCGCACCTACGCTATCTACGTATGTAGATAGCGTAAATGACCTACTACACATTCACAGTAGGTCATTTCGGACAAACACGTACTTAAGAAGCAGAAGCTTCTTAAGTGTGAATCAGGCCCTTTATTAGCATTTATCAAGCCAGTGCTGAGACCTGCCCCATAATACGTTTATTGTTTGCTGTTTTGGGGAACTCCCAGTAACTTAGAGGCCTCTGTTGACTGTAAATGCTAGTGTCTGGCCCTTGAAGTGGAAGGCTGTGTAGCTACGGTGAAGATCTTGCTTGTTCCACCACTCGTTTCTATGTAATGCAAGTGCGTAATTTTAAAAACATACATAAAATTTTCCACCATGTTTTGGTTCTATGTTTGTGGACGGATCACTTAGAAATAATTACTGTATTTATTGTATACATTTTTTTCAATGAGAGGCACAGTGCACCTCTGTCTGTCATTGTAAAAGTGCTGATTTTTGTATTGGGACTGTAATGAATTCTAGGGCAGTATGCTGTGTTGGAGAAAATGTGTTTTTAGCTTCTAAAGGACATCCTATGCTAATTAAGCCTTTTAATCTTAAAGTGGCCCACAGAGCTTTCTTAGCCTAAAGGTACAGAAAGGGGGTCATTGGCCTTTCATCCTGTATTTTGGAGAGACAGAGGACATATCTAAATTGGGAAATTACAGATTGGTGTTGTTATTTTTAAATTGTAACAAATTCAAGTTTTGAAGGAATATTATTACATTCTGATGTTAAACACTGGATGTAAGATCTCAGACTTTGTGGTGCCAGCCAGAAGTAGGGAGTAGGTTAACCCCCTGCCAACATATGTGTCAGAAATTGTATATAAAGAACTGTATATTGTATTTCAAAAGTTATTCCATCTGAACTTCTAGATGATCACTAGTACACTGTTAATGTTTATCAGTCCGTATCAGGGCATATAAAACACTGCTTGAAGATTCTGCCTGACACTGATTACCTGATGTATCCTGTGACCAATAGATAAGCTCTAATTCATGGCTAAGCTGTCCTGAGTTAAGCCCAGCATCCTATGACCTCTGAAAGCTATCTGCAGCCCTGGTCCACAGCAAGTGGTTCAAGGGGACATCAGCCAGACACCCACAAGGGGCATGCAGCAGCCATACCAGTGGATACCCAGAAGTAAGCGATTCCAGGCACCAGAAAGTATAGGAGCATGTTGGTGGCAGCAAGTATATCCTACATTGCAATGGTTGTAACTAAGAACCCCTATACCAAAGGTGTAGGAGCTATATTACAATAATCAGGAAATGTTGTATCCCACAACTAGTACAAGCTAACATGACAATGGGTAGCATCCTGTAACATCTGGCACCCAGCAGTGGGATTCACATCTTGTGACATCTGGTGGCCAGGAGTGGGGTTCACGTCCTGTGATAGTTCTTATTAGGGCGAATAGGTACATGATAGCTAAGGACTGGACGTTGAAACTCACTGTGCATCCCATCCTCAGTATTATCTACAATCTCTCAACAGCCTCTGGTGCTTTTTTCAGCATTTCAGATGCTTTACAGCGTCAGCAGGTTCCTGGTCATAGGGCAATTATAGTGAGTTTTGTTCAGAACTTAGAACCAAGTCTGCTCCGTATTTGTTCCCTCAGGCTTTGTTTACCAATTTTTCTCTATCTTTGCTGAGTATTGATTATTCTGACCCAATCTACTGAACCCTATTTGTATTGGACCTTGATTTAGACCTTTAATGGAATTAGATCATTGCAGATTTGTATTTAGCCTATGAATGAAGATTTTATGCATATGTTCTTTATTTTTATTCTACTTATGTTAATTTACCTACTTAATCTAGAAAACTAGTACACTGCATGGAACAAAGAAGATCATATAAAACATAATATATGAATGGGTAAAGTTAAGAGTTACAATTTCAAGAACAGTATTACATTCTTATTTTCTTTTTAAGGATAAAAAGAAAGAAAAAAGGTTTTTCCTTTTTCAATAATTAATTTATATCAGGTTTAGAACCTTGTGTTAATATTATCAACCACCAGCCACTGTGTAGTAGGGAATTGTAATAAGCACTGACTAACCGGCAATTATTAGTATATGAGTGCTATTACTTTTTAATATTCAAAATGATGAAGGATTCAAGTTCAGTCTCCCAGAACCTGGAAACAAGCACTCATAAAGCAGGGGATATAAAAAATAATAATTTCATTCACATGATGAGTTATAGTCAATGGCAGGATTCAAATAAGTTAACAATAGCTTCTATGTCCTAAGGACCATTTTCAGTATACCAAAAGATATACCAAAAGGTAATTTAATAATTCATGCATTTAATACTCAAATAAGAGCAATAACAGAGGTACACAAACTAGATTATGTTATAAGAAAGAGTTTTAAAATATTAATGAAAAAATATTAAATCTCACCTGACAAACTGTTATTGTAAATATTTTCATATAGCTGTTTGATTGATACCCTCACTTGCAAAAGCTAATAGGGAATTGTAATAAGCGCTGACTAACCGGCAATTATTAGTATATGAGTGCTATTACTTTTTAATATTCAAAATGATGAAGGCTTCAAGTTCAGTCTCCCAGAACCTGGAAACAAGCACTCATAAAGCAGGGGATATAAAAAATTATAATTTCATTCACATGATGAGTTATAGTCAATGGTAGGATTCAAATAAATTAACAATAGGTTCTATGTCCTAAGGACCATTTTCAGTATACCAAAATAATTTAATAATTCATGCATTTAATACTCAAATAAGAGCAATAAAAGAGGCACACAAACTAGATTATGTTATAAGAAAGAGTTTTAAAATATTAATTAAAAAATATTAAATCTCACCTGACAAACTGTTATTGTAAATATTTTCATATTAGCTGTTTGATTGGCGCCCTCACTTGCAAAAGCATTGAAACTCCCCATCATATATGCTTCATCATATATCCAGCCCCCCAGTATCTCTCATCATGTGTCCAGTCCCCCCAGTATCCCTCATCATGTGTCCAGTCCCCCCAGTATCTCTCATCATATGTCCAGTTCCTCCAGCATCCCCCATCTTGTGTCCAGTCCCCCCAGCATCCCAATCAGGTGTCCAGTAGTCCCCCCCAGTATCTGCCATCATGTGTCCAGTCACCCCAGTATCCCTTATCATATGTCCAGCCCACCAGTAACTCTCATCATGTGTCCAGTCCACCCAGTATCCCTCATCATATGTCCAATTCCCTAAGAAACCCCCATCATGTGTCCAGTCCCCCCAGCATCCCCCATGAGGTGTCCAGTAGTCCACCCAGCAGTTGTCCCTCCAGTATCTGCCATCATGTATCCAGCATCCAGGCCTCCCACTTACTTACCTTGGAAGTCCCTCTGCTCTTCTCAGCAGGTCACACAACATTATTCCTACAGGGGAGGAGGAGGCCGGGGATGTACTGCAGTCACCACCGGCACGCACTACTAGTAAACGGTTCGCAGGACCGATACCTACATTAGGTATTGATTCTGCAGAACCGATGCGAACCGGCTGAATCCCACCACTGGTTATAGTACTCAAAGCCATAAAACATATAAATACATGAACATCCAAATTTAAAAACATTATAAACTAACAACATGGAAGGGCAGGGAGTGGCAGACCACATACCTGAAGTGATACTACCAGCTGACATATTTTGGGCAGACGTGCCCTTTCTCAAAGCTATATCTAGCTTTATATATAGCTGTGAGAAAGGGCACATGTGGTGGTGTCGCTTCAGGTGTGTGGTCTGCCGTTCCCTGTCCTCCAGTGCGCTTGTTTCCAGGTTCTGGGAGACTGAACTTGAATCCTTCATAATTTTGAATCTTAAAGGGGTAATAGCACTCATATACTAATAATTGCTGGTTAGTCAGCACTGATAACAATTCCCTACTACACAATTCCATTTGTAACATGATATCAGGGGCAGATTGGTAATGGGCCTTACCAGGAAGTTTCCTGGTAGGCTAATACTCAAATGAGGCCACCTCATAAACAAATGTAATTGTTTTTTTGTGACCACAGAAACATTCCCACTATGACCAAAAGTATAAATAGGACCCAATGACAGTAGAACTGTCATTAGTGCCGGGATGTCCTGCTAGCAGGACATGAGATGCATCGCTCTGCAATGGGGTTTCTTTTGCCAAGACCTCCCTCCGGATTAAAAGATTACAAGATTGGATCCCATCTAAGCTGGTAAGTATTTATTTTTATTAATAATTTTAATGTGTATAAGGTATTTATTGTATTTTATTTATATAATGTATTTAATGTATTTAATACATGTTTAGCATAATTTTTTTTATATATTTTAATGTACTGCATGTATTTCGTCTATGAAATGTAAATAATTAATTTTTTATGTTATGGACTGGCCCTATATTTTATTATGTATCTAAGGGGGCATTACTATGTTGTGTTGTGTGTCCGAATCCCGGGTCATTAGACCTGAATAGCTGAGAAAGGGACCTTTGACATCACCACCAAATACCCAGGTTTTTGACGAGGCCCAGAATTTTGTCCAAAAACCTGGGTATTTGGTGGTGATGTGAACAGGGCTGTCTTTACCACTGGGCAGTTTGGGCTAATGCCCATGGGCCCAGTGCATCAGGGGGATCTTCAAAGCCCAGTAGTCCATCTGTCACTGTCTCCAACCCTAAAGGTATTTTTCAGCCTCCTCTGCAGCCAACGCAGAATTATATTCAAAAACATCTATTTTCTGAATGTAATTCTGCGTGGACTGCAGCGGGGGCTGAAAATACCTTTTCTGGACTGCAGGGCTGCTCCTCCCCCTCACAGGCATTTGTGTAGCGGCATGTCTGTCAACAGCCTGACGCTGACGTGATCTTCGCGTCAGCGCTGACTGTACAGGAGGCGTGCCGCCACCGAGGAGACAAAAGGACCAAGGAGTCAGGACAGTCATAGGACAGGTAAGAGCATCGGGTTTTTTTGATTTGGCAGACCTGACAATAACATAGAGGGGCACAAAGAAATTATGGACACAGAAGGGGGGGCAGATGGAAGACCTGGACAAGAACACAGAGGGGGCACACAGAAATTATGGACACAGATGGGGCAGATGGCGGACCTGGACAATAACACAGGGGGCACAAAGAAATTAGGGGACACAGAAGGGGGGGCAGATGGCAGACCTGGACAGTAACACATAGGGGTCACAAAGAAATTATGGACACAGAAAGGGGGCAGATGGCAGACCTGGACAATAACATAGAGGGGGCATAAATGGGAATGGGTGGGTAGGGGCCCCTGTGCATTGCTTTGCCCAGGGCCTACAATTCTGTTAAGACAACCCTGGATGTGAAAGGGGTATAAGTGAGGCACAGCAACTGCTCAGTGATTGGCAGCCAGGAGACAGGGGGGCAGTCCCAGCCATTGCTACTGAGCAACAGGCAGCCAATTGCTGTCTATTGCTGAGGGATGGAGGAAGCCTTGTGATTGGCTGCCTTAATTTTTGTGGCAACATCTGGAACCACCTCCTGGAAACTGTGAGCTGATCTCTCCTTTCCTGTTTCTGTAAGGCTGCTGACTGCAGACTAGTCACTGTGATCAGGTACAGAAGTGTGTGTATATGGAGCATACTGTATGTGTGTATGTGTATGTGTATGGAGTGCACTGTGAGTGTATGTATCTGGAGTGCAGTGTGTGTGTATAATATTTATCTGGAGTGTAGTGTGTGCGTGTGTGTTTGTGTGTGTGCACTGTGTGTATTTATCTGGAATAAACTGTGTGTATGTGTGTGTATATTAAGCATATTTCATGTTGTGATCTTGATTTTTATATCCAATAATTAATAATTATTGAAATAAAAATGGATTCATTGACTTTATATAGTCTATATTGATATATGTTTTTAATTAAATATTAAATAATAAGGTATTGACTGTTTGACATGCGCTCTTCTTTATTTATTTGTGGTTTAATTTCTGAGAATGAACTTTATAGTGATAGCCACGCAGAATTCTCAGAATTACCCAGCATTTATTCACAATGGACTGGATCTTGATATAATAACTATAGTATTCTTATGCACTCTACATACAGAATATAAGTCTCCTATGAGTATTGCATGAGCAGTAGAATTAATTCCACATTTGAATGTAACCACCCAATGCTGTAATGGAGGTTAATGTATGGAATCTGCTGTTAGTTATGGATCCGGTCCAATGGCACCAGTTATTATATACTAGCCACAAGTATATCATGAAATACATTTCCAAGATGGAGGTTGCTACAATCAATCTATAAGGTAATTATACAGCAGGTGCACAAAGCAAGGGGAGTTTGCACAAAAACAAAACAAGGCCTAGCACTCTAGGCATTACCCAGTGACTAACCATAATCTTCTATCTTTAAAATAAAAGTCAGAGGGTCCGATTCAATAAGGTTAAAATCGTTCACCGGCGTATTTTTAACACTATTTTTAGCAAAATTATGGCCGATATTTTTTATCCTATTCAATTATTTTTTGCGTTAAAAATATGCTGGTTTTTTAACGATATTGTTAATTAAAAATTCGCCCCTATGAAAGGTGCGGATTTTTAATGATGTTCTGTCTTGTGCCCCGACAGGGCATGCTGATGTGTGTAGAACTACAAGTATCAGCATACCCATGGATGCCAGGGGCCGATGCGCAGGTGCCTTGGTAAAAAAAAAAAAAACTTTTTTTGAGCGTCGCAAATCACTTCCTGCTAGAAGGAAATGCCCGGCGCTAATGACAAGTTATTGCCCAGTGTCTGAAATATTGTCATAACCTGACACTGGCCAATAAACTGTCAAAAGATATATGACAGACCCTCCAACATGACCCTCTCCATTCGGTACATAATACTCTGCTCCTGCTCTTCCTTTCTAATCTCTGATTGCAGTCACCTGTGTTGCACACCTTTCTATTTAAATAATTAGTATAACACAGGTGAGTGCAAATAGAGATTAGGAAGGAAGAGCAGGAGCAGAGTATTATGTACCAAATGGAGGGGGTCATGTTGGAGGGTATGATATGATATATGACCCAATGTTGGAACTCTAATTTTTAGAGTTAGGACCATTTATCAGAGAAGCCTTGTAAGTGGCAGGTGGCTTATCAGGTATCTGCAGATATTTGTAACTAATTCTCTGACTTTTATTTTAAAGATAGAAGATTGTGGTTAGTGGCTGGGTAATGGCTAGAGTGCTAGGCCTTGTTTTGTTTTTGTAGCATGAAATACAGACAGAACTGGGACTGCTTCATATATAACCACCGAAATAGGGCAGCGCAGAAGATAGTGGCAAGTCAAATATGACGTTATCCAATACAAGTCACTGGAATTGGATTCTCATTCTGCATCAAAATATAAAATAATATAAAATTCTTATAAAGTCTTGATTAATCTGTGTGAGAGAAGTCGGCCATCTTGCTCCTCTTGTGTAAAGCCTGAGTATATCCAGGGCTGTCGTCTGATATGTGCAATATTTTATAATTTTCCTATCTTTATAAAGGGGCATATTTTCCCAAACTATCCTTTTCTCAGAAATGTCACCCAATAGCACTGCCTGAAACATTAGGCCTCTCCCAAAAAAAAAACATCTAGTGTGAAGCCTCCCTCTATGTACACTGACTTCTGCCTACCCAAAGAACTGACACAAGATGTAGGCCTTCAAAACTGAAAGTGGAAAAATCACCGTAATTTCCACTTAGACCTATTCCTAATGCGTCATTTTTCCATTATTTTCTATCAAATCTGGCATCTGCCACCAACAGACGATTGCAGTCTGTTGGTGTCACATGCCATATCATAACTTCCCAGTCATCCCGGGTAAATAATCATATGTAACTTTATTTAAACGCTATTAAACATATATTATATATGTATAAAAATAAATATATAATTTTATAGCTTTAAATACCAGTAAAATTATGGGAGGCATCTTTTTTGGGTTTGCTTTGGGGTCCATAAACCATGCTTACACCACTGATAAAACAGTCATAGAATGAACATGAGTACACTACAAATTATATTGGTAAATCTAAAAAGTATTTTAATAAAAAGCAATTAACATTTTTTTATATTCTGATGGGTTTCTTTGTTATTATTCTGTTGTTGTCACTGTCATTTGTTTGTCTCCGGCGTTTTTTTGGAGGTTCCAAGATATCTTCTGGTCTAATATTCTCTTTATTTTCTTCCTCGTCTGAAGATCTTTCGCTTGTTTCTGTCCATATGTCAGATATTTCGTCAGTATAGTCTGATATAATTGAATTTTCGAGGTCGGACAGGCTTCCTTCCTCAGAATCCAAGGACATTAGATAGTCAAACAATATGTCCTCCTCCTCCCCCACCTCCATGTGTACTTCCTCATCTATAGATTGTTCACTTGTATCTGTCCCTATTTCAGATGACTCATCAATATACTCAAATGATATGCTGGATATACTTGAATTTTCAAGGTCGGACAGGCTTACTTCCTCATATTCCAATGAAATGATGTAATCATACAGTGTGTCCTCCTCCTCCATGTATGCTTCAAAATTGTATGCTATTGTTTGAAAATCCAAAAATTTCTCGCTTTCTCTCTCTCTCTGCTACCTCTTCTGCTCTCTCCTAATACCAAATGGCAACAAGAGGTGAATTTTCCGAGTCTAAGTAACATCATGTGATTAGACTATGTGAAGTCATAATGGCTACTCCATGTCCAGCACTAGAAGGGTCTTCAGGGTATAATGTACATTATATACATTAAATAACATGTGCAGTTATATTAATACAGTATTTACAGCTATCCAATCCAGTGTGTGTATGTGTGTGTATATATATGTATATATATATATATATATATATACACAAAGTTATACACACGCAGAACAGCATACAGTCCAGTGCACGCACACACACACACACACACCAGCATCCAGTCCCACAAGGATCTTGTGTGTGTGTGTGTGTATATAGAGCGCACTGTGTGTGTGTA
>WWET01001226.1:144645-155233 GCA_011038615.1 Limnodynastes dumerilii
ATGGGGATACTTGGGAGGTCTGTATGCACTGTGTGTCTATGGAGTGTACTGTGTGTGTATGGAGGGCACTATGAGGTAGATCCAGAGCTATGGACGTCAGTGACCCTACGCAAGCCATTTGCGTAAGTTCAGTGTCTGGGAACATCTGTTCATGCACGCGGCAGATGTTCCCTTAGTGTAAGTACCATCGCGCGCAAGACAGTACTTATGGGGAAGGGGCAGACCCTTCCCTTACGATGGCTCTATCCCCGCCATATGGATAGCCATTTAAATGAAGGCAACGGGGTGGGGGAAGCCCTGTTACGACCACTTCTGCGGCCGCAGACCTAGGGCCGTATTCACAGATCCATTTTCACGTGAAGTTGCGTGCATATTTTTAGGTATGTTTCAACTGTGCAGGCGTAGTAACTTTATTTACATAAGTTACGTAGAATATATGCACGTAAGTGTTTTAAGCACGGACATGTGATTCGCACTTGGGGACATACGTACGGAGGGACGGGGTTGAAATATGTGCCTGAAAAGTTACATGAAAGAGGGTGAGGGGAGGCATTTAAATGAGTCTTTAAGGCCGTGGTTACATAGAATCGCACGTACGGCATACATATACACACATAAGTACGCACATAAAGTTAGAGGTGTTTTATGAAGGCATAAGTCTACGACTGCACGGCCATGAGCGGGGAGTGTCATGGGTGTTGGCTTGGTACGTGTGTGCGTCTAATTGCATACTTTTGAAAAAATGCATCTCTGAATATGGCCCCTAGTCGTTATATTTAAGGTAGGAGAGCGCAGGGGGTGTGCACTCCCCACTATGCGATCGTAACAACGGACCCTTACATGCATGCAATCCGTGCGGGGGTCTGGATCTGCTCCTATGTGTGTATGGATCTGGAGACCAATGTGTGTGTATGTGTGTAATATGTGGATCTATCTGGTGCGCACTGTGTGTATGTGTATGTATGTAAGTTTATGGGATTACTATGTGTATGTATCTGAAGTGCAGTGTGTGTTTGTGTGTGTGCACACTCTGTGTATGTATCTGGAGTATGCACTCTGTGTCTGTATAGAGTGTAGAGAGTGTGTGTGTGTGTGTGTGTGTGTGTGTGTCTATGGAGGGCACTGTGTGTGTATGTATCTGGAGTGCAGTGTGTGTGTGTGTGTGTATGTATGTTTATGGGAGGCACTCTATGTATCTATCTTGATTGGACTGTATGTGTGTGCACTATGTTTATATATCTTGAATATGCACTGTATGCGTGTATAGAATGTACTGTGTGTGTGTGCATTATGTGTCTCTATCTGTAATGCACTGTATATGTGTGTGTGTATTTATGTTTATGGGATGCACTGTGTATGTATGCATCTATCTATTTGGAGTGCACTGTGTGTGTGCACTATGTGTATGTATCTGGAGTATGCACTTTGGGCCGGATCCAGAACAATGTCCCTCAGCGGAAATACGTAAGATGCCTATGACAGTTACTGCGCATGCATAGTAACTATTTTACATAATCTACATATCGTTTTGTTACATAGATTGCATATATACGGTCTTAAAGACCGCATATACGCAATTATTACAATATGATAATATATGTTTATTAAATGAAATCATAATACCATAAAACATATACACTCACAAAACATTGCCAGTCCTGTACTATATAGAAACACTCAATTTGTAGAAGAAAATACAAACAGTAGAAGGATAAACTCATACAATGCTCCTGGAAAGGTAGTTTCACATATATGGTATAGACAGGGTTGCCGACAACTCCCAAAATTTGGTCAGTATCCCTGGAGAGTCAGCAAATCTCCTGCAGAGGGCTTGAGGCCTGTGGTTTCATGAAAACCACGGCCTTAAGTCCTGCCCCCCGGCCTGGCAACACTAGTATCCTAGTATCCAAAGGGGTAATTTGTAGTCAGGGGCGGGGCTTAATTACATGATTTGCATAAATCTCATCATTAAAACCCGTCCCCTGCAGGCATCTATGGCTTCCCTCCAGGATCTCCCGGAGTGAAGCTATTAAAAGTCAGCAACCCTGAGTATAGACTCAAGGCTGTACCACACTCTTGGTACCTCCAATATAGGACCTAGTTAACAGTTTACCTCAAAATACTCAGGGTTTGCTGCCCAATGAATGTTTAAAAATGTATAGTTTAGGATAGGGGCTAATATAACTGTGCTAACCCCGCCTACTTTCTGGTTGGCCCCTCCTAGAGTTTATTTGGTCCCACCCACATGAGACCTCTTCCAGATTTTTTTCCAGGGCCACTTTATTTTCCCATTCTGCCCTTGCATGATATACATTATTTATACAAATAAAGGAGCTATTATTTTTGTCTTTCCCAGATGCAGTAAAATCAAGGGGCAAACTGCTTTAGACAATTATATAGCATGACCACTGCATTCATAGTTACATGATCTGGCCTTGCACACTTATTAGATATAAATAAAGACAAACAGTACACGCAATGCAACTCAGACTTGATAAAAAGCAAAGATCCCATGACAGGCAGCAAAAGCTCTGTCTGATTATTAAAATAATAAAGGCAATGATAAAAATCATCTGTCACCCTTACCCCTGTTCAATTGTCCCTTTTGTCCAGGGGACTTAAGTTTGCACCTTCTTCCAAGCCAAAATATTTCGAACTTTTCATCCAACTTAACAAATATGTCCGCTCCATTTGCAGATTTAAAAACCGAGATTCTTTCACAGTAAAACATTACGTGAAGAACCTGCTGAGAACCAAATGTTGACAGAAAATGACCAAGAAGCCCTACAAGCCCTTATTGATTTATTGCCAGCTGATGATACTCTTATATATTCTGCATCAATTGATAACTTAATCTCTCAGTTTCCCTTCTCTAGGGAGACTTCTGTTGGATCTATCACTTCCGATACAGAAGTTCCATACAATATAAATATTACAGATACTCTTGTAACAGAGGATAGGCGCACTACTGAAACCAACAAATTTAAACAAAAATCTCAGTTTTACCCTCTCCAGCATAAGACAGGTTTACTTGAAAGTTTTTACAAACAGACTTTGTCTGAAATGAAGACACTGTGTGACAAAATGGAGAAAAAAACAATCTTAAATAATAACCTTTCCCATGCTGAGAGAGGGACTTTGAGGGACCTTATGTGCGATGATTCTATAGTCATCAAGGCCGCTGACAAGGGAGGGGGGCTTGTCCTTATGGACACCTCCTATTATGAAAATGAAGCCCCCTCCAAATTGCAGGATGAGAGGTTCTATGAAACTCTTCCATCTAATCCCATTACACTATATCAACAAGAACTTCATACCCTCTTGTCCGTGGCCTTGGATGACAAGATCATCACTAAGGATGTATTCAATTTTCTTTTTCCACTGCACCCAGTTATTGTGATCTATTATTTTCTTCCAAAGATACATAAGTCTCTCACCCACCCTCCAGGACGCCCAATCATATCAGACATCGGATCTCTCACCTCAAATTTATCTTTTTATGTTGACCACTTTTTACAAAAACACGCGGTTAATTTACGGTCCTCAAGGACACCACTCAATTTTTACAAGTTCTTTCTACAGTTCAATGGTCTCCCACCTATTTATTAGTTACCTGTGATGTACATGCACTATACACTAACATTCCGCACTCAAAGGGGTTAGAGGCAGTTGATTTTTTTCTTTCCACTGATCCTTCACTCACTTTAGCGCACAAACGGTTTATTTTACAGTCCATTCAATGTATCCTCACTCATAATCACTTTGTTTTTCACAATACGCACTAACGACAGATCCATGGGACGGCGATGGGGACGAGGTTCGCCCCGAGCTTCGCCAACCTGTACATGGGCCTCTTTGAGGAGGAACATGTGTGGGGAGGCAGAGCTCCGGCGGGCCTCATCCTCTATCGCCGCTATATTGATGACCTGTTTATGATTTGGGATGGAACGGAGGGTGAGGTGAGAGACTTTGTATCATATTTAAATTTCCAATTTTAATTTGTTTTTTCTGTGATATTCATGCAGTTACATTAAATTTCCTGGCTATTACTATTACTATTAACAATTCTGTTATAACTACTCAATCATATCAAAACCGGTGGATTGCAATTACTTTCTTGATTTCACGAGTAATCATAAACAGTCTTGGTTGACCAACATCCCGGGGCGACAGTTGCGCCGTTTAAGACGCAACTGTATCACCCTGGATCTTTTCCAACCCCAAGCAAAGGACCTAATCAGGTCTTTTAAATCAAAGTCCTACCCAGATTCACTTCTTGATGAGGCTTATCAAGATGCAGTGGATCTGGATAGAACCTCTTTACTCGAACCTTTAGCAGCATCAACTAATATAAAATCTCAGGTTAAAAACTCTAAACAAAATCTTCCAACTTTTGTTTCCAGATACAATTGTGCTGCTAAAAAGTTGATTAGCATAAAAAAAAAAACCATCACACTCTGTTACTTGACCCTATTTTAAATAAATAGTTTACAAAAGGGCTAAAAACTTGGGCAATTTTCTGTCACCTAGTTTTTATAATCCCTCTAATAACTCTATTAATAACAATAAAAAACTACCCTTTTGGATCAGTGGAGTTTGCCCAAGATTACAGGCTGTTTTAAATGTGGGAATTCTAGATGTCTTACCTGTTCATTTATAGGACACAAAACCAAGAATTTTAAATCCCATATCACAGGTTCTGTTTTTTCAATTAAATCATTTATCAACTGTAATAGTACCTATTTAATTTACTTGCTTCAATGCAAGTGTGGATCCCAGTATGTGGGGCGTACTACACGCCCCCTCAAAATGAGGTCCCTGGAACATAGGCGCAACATATTGCAAAACAACCCCAAGAGTAGTGTCGCTATGCGCTTTTTAAAGTGCTGCGATTCCAATATCACACATCTCACTATATTGGGGATTGAATCCATAACTCCCACCCCTCGAGGGGGGGATCGATATCAGCGCCTCTGCTCCAGGGAAGCATACTGGATCCACATGCTTCAATCTTTACATCCAGGGAGTATGAATGAATGTGTTAATTTGGACTTCTAAGTCAGTGGGAGTCTTTCTTAAATCTTTCCTATTTTAATTAAGGGATTACATTATTGCATTTGGTGTCTACATATATACCTGAGGATAAATATGTTCCATCTCAAATATTCATTATTATTATTATATACATTTTATTTCCTTTTTTTTTTTCCCCAGTTTTTTCATTTTTCATGCATCTCTTATGTATTATCTTTCTTTTATATAACTGTTGGTTTTTAAATCAAAAATATTGTTTAAACATAAATATAAAAATGTGAAATGTGATTGGTGGTTGCCGGAGGCAACCGTTTGGTAATCTCCCTAATACTTCAATATGGGGAACTTTAACATATTTGCCATAACGTTTTTTTCATTATACATATTATGCATATTATATCTTGCTTATAGCTATCCAGTTTTCTTTTGTGTCTTTTCAAAAATTTTATTTTGCTCATATTTATTTTTTAACTATTATATATTTGAAAATGTATCTAGTGAGTCTCGACAGGCTTTTTTCTAATCCAACATAGGTGTAATTAATTAACTAATAACGTGCAGGGTTTAAAAGCAGACTCAGTGCTAGTCACTGTTAGAGCCTTCTGAGGAAACCGTTGGAATTAACAGAGAAACGCGTCAAGGAAGTAGCCTTTATTCATTATACCCTTTTCAGGACTATTTATCATTTTCCACACAGTGGATCTCCCAAGTTTATCTGGCCAGTATCTATATCCATCTTGCGGCACATGTGAGCAGAGGAAAGGATTTCTGGAGCTGCCGGCTGTTGCACTCGCCGGCTCGGAGGTGCGATCACGTGGTGGCTTGCAAGCATCTATGCATACCTGATCCGGGCGCCGAAGGAACCGGAGGTCTCAGCCGCGGCTGGTCTGTGTGCCGTCCAGCCGCCGTCACTTCTTCGGGGTGCGTCCTTGCAGTCCCGGCTCTCTCTCTCTACCTGGCTGCCACCCGTGGGAGACACATGAGTCACATTGTTTACGCTGCTGCTCTGCTCACCATATATTGGTGCCATATCATTCTGGGATAAGACTTTGGACATCCATATCAGTTTATCAATATCAAATACCGAGGATCCATTAATTCCTGTTTAAGGAAAGTTTGGCAACATAATCTATATTCCTTTCCATTTCTGGACACATTCACCATAGGATCCCATTATCTATATGGACTATACCAAGGGTATTATGATAATTAATTCAATTCCAAATACATTACGTCTATAAGGCTGCACTAAACTTCGCATGTTTTTATCATTGTCTTTTATTATTGGATAATAAATATCTATTTATATACCTGCCGAGACCCACTTGTGGTTATCATTCCTAGCGCTTCCTCTCTTTATTTATTTTGTATTTTTCCTATTACAGACTGGCAGTGTCTGGAGGTTAAGCGCTCTGGAATTAAACCCTTATTTTCCCTCAGCCTAATCCACCAACTCGAGTCTACCTCTTTTTCCTTTTAAAATAATAAAGGCTATGAAGAGATTTTTATTTTGCGATCTAATATAAAATAACAGAGGTGGAAGTTGACCTGTTCTGATTCCATAACAAGGAGATGGGGCCTGATACTGGAGGTAGCAGGATAAATGAACACCATCTGGTGACCTCGCAACACATGTGCAGTGAAGATGTAGGAGGCTGGCAACTTAAGACAGCTCTCAGCTGCTGGTAATGTACAGTATATACATTAGTGTCCAAAATTGTGGAAAATGTGTGTTTTTAGGTTTTAATTGTGTGATTTTTCTGGATAACTGCTATCCTATGAAGTTATATATCATTGGAAAGATAATTTTATGCAAACTATAATGCAGTTTGCTGCAATGAGTTATCTATATTACATAAAAAAAATTATACCTAAATAAACATAGGAAGAAAACATAACTGTAAAGAGGTGAGATTTCTTAGAACAATCACTCCTTTTGGTCAGGTTTGAGTTTAAGAGCCAATCAGGTGTTGCAACGCCACAAAAGGAATCAAATAAGGGGTTAGCAGTGATTTATTAGAGTCAAAATTAAAACCATCAGCACGTGACCTCTTCCATGATAATGAAACTTCCATATTTCGGCAGCGTATTGTCATGTTTCTATGCAGTGCAAAAAGTGGTTTCAGAAAAATGATATTGCGTTGCTAGAATGGCCAGACAATAGCCCTGACCTAAATCTGATCGAAAACTTTTTTAGCCGATTAAAGACGCTTGTTCATCAAAAGCAAGTACAACTAATAGAAGCAGTTATATAACCATGGTATCATATTATAATGCCAGGTGAGGCGTAACGTCATTTTAAGACTGTAATTTCAGCAAATGACTTCCCAAAAAAGTACTAATGGAAACAGTGAGATACTAAGAAAATATACTTCTCACAGTTCAGTACGTATAACTTTTTTGGTATGTATACGTTGATAGTTGATAGTTTTCATTACAAAATATATTTTTAATACAAGAAACCAATATGGCTGGCAATAACTATTTACATCAATACAAGTAAAAACATAGCAACACTACTGTTTCTATTGGCTAGTGATATGGCAAACAGTGACAAAATAAACAGCTGACACATTTGTTATTGTTGAAGTTTTCAAAGACTTACAAGATCATGTTTTGGCAATCACTGTTAATGTCAAAAGGTTGAAATGACTATGGTTGAAACTAAAGGAAGAAAGCAAAAGCTATTAGTACATACCAATCAGCCAAATTAAAACCACCTGCCTAATTTTATACAGGTCCCCATCATGCTGCCAAGTCAAGGCACCGAATCTATTATATCCTGTTGTTTCCTGTCACCAAGATGTAAGTAGCAGATCCTTGAATTCCTTTGATATCCCTTTCACATCACCTCCAAAAACCTGAGTTTTTGGCCTTAGACCTGAGTTGAGGCCTTAGAGCCTGGTTTTTAGTGGTAATGTGAATGGTACTGGGTCTAATGACCTGGGAGAAAAAAAGGGTTTTTCCCAGGTCTGTCCCGGGTAGGGGTGCAGTGTGAAAGGTGCAAGCCAGGTTCTTCAACCTGGGTCTCACCTAATGAAACCTGATTGGAGGGATTCGTTTACTATTGCTATGGCAATAGTAAACAAATCCCTCCCTAGGAGCCGCATGCCGCCCATCACACTGTCAGGGCAGACCCGGGTCCCAAAATTTCCCAGGTCAATCCTGCAGTGTGAAAGGCTCTGATACGGGAATTTTCTGGGTCAGAGCTGGACTTAAAAGGGATTTTTTCTTTATAACGCAAATAACACACCGATAAGTCGGGTTGAAACAACCAGCTTATTGTCGGTGTGGTGATGTGAAAGTGGTATAAGTTGCAAGGTGAGGCCTTCATGGCTTTATGACTTATTTATCCAGATAGATGCTTGAATGAATTAAGATCTGGGAATTTCGGAGGCCAAGTCAACACCTTAAATACTTTGCTTTGGATCCAGACTTAAGTAAGTGATTGAAATTAGTTACTCCTGGGCTAAACCATGTTGATTGCAGGGGGAGTCAAGATAATTGTATTCTTTGCATGCAGGGATATATCTTTGAATTGCTTACTGCACACAGATACTGACCAGCTTTACTATCACACTGTTATTTAGACTTGGGATAGGAAACATCACCTCTCAACTCTAGTACTCTTTGAAGCAGATGAAATATGACTCCCCTGCAATCAACATGGTTCAGCCCAGGAGTAACTACTTTTAAGCACTTACTTAAGTCTGGATCCAGCCCTTTGTCATGTTCCTGAACAATTTTTTCAATGTGGCGCATTATACTGCTGAAAGAAGCCACTGGATCCAGAGCATCACATCACTTAGTTAAATTGCCTTCTAAGCATAGTGCCTCCTGGTGCCATTCTTCCCTAGGTAAATGGTGCATAATTATGCAATCTTTCGCATGATGTAAAAGAAAATGGGATTCACAAGTTGGGGCCACCTTCTTCCACTGTTCACAATAGGTGTAAATGAACCTTGGGCACCCATGACCCTGTCGCCGGTTTATCTGTTGTCCTTCCTTGGACCACTTTTGACAGGTATTAAACCATTGCATACCAGGAACACCTGAAAGACCTACCATTTTGGATATCCTAAAAGTCGCTCATATTCTTAGGCTTGCCTATTTTTGTGCTTCCAACACCTGACTAATATATCCCACCCCTTGACAGGTTCCACTGTAATGAGATAATATTATTCCCTTCATCTATCAGTGGTTTTAATATTTTTAATCACCAGTATCATTGGGCTGGATCCAGACCTAGTTAAGTGCTTGAGTCATATTTCATCTGTTGTAAACAGTATTAGAGTTTAAACGTGATTTTTTTCTATCCCAAGTCTACATAACAGTGTGATAGTAAAGCTGGTCAGTATCTGTGTGCAGTAAGCAATTCAAAGATATATCCCTGTATACAAAGAATACAATTAACTTGACTCCCCCTGAAATCAACATGGTTTAGCCCAGGAGTAACTAAGTTCAAGTACTTAACTAGGTCTGGATCAGGCCCATTGTTTCTTTGCGGTATCACTTTCAGCCTTTTGCTCCCTGATCACTCAGGAACAATGTTTGATCAATAAACCAAGCCTAGCACTATTTAATATTGCATTGAAGTCTTCAGTGTGTATTTCTCCTGCAAACAAATAAGCAAATGTATTACTTTTTCTACCAAGACAGCATCAAGCACAAGTTTTACTCTATTACCATGAGTGGCGTGATGGAAGTGCATTAGGGCACAGCTCTCATTGAGAGAAAACCACTGTTTTGTCAAGGACTGGATCTGCTCCTAGATAAGGAATTAAGGACAGGATTCACACTTGTGAGTGTGATCTGTAGATGCAGATACACATATATCCGCACCTGCTTCTCCGGTCCCCTCCCCTGCCCCCGTTTTTAGCTACCTTATGGCACTTACGAGTGCCATAGGGCTACCTTATCTAACCATGTGTAGTTTCCTTCTTAAGAGGGAAACTACGCACGGACCTTTCCTTTCTCCCCCGGCTAATCTAAATCCCTCCCCCCTCCCACTTCTGCCTAATCACTCCCCGAGGCAGCATTATGCCGCCTCTTTCTACTTTAACTACTAACTGGTACCTAGCTTAAACCTAACTGGTACATAGATTGCGAAAATGACATACTACACATGCGTAGTAAGTCATTTACTAAATATACCCACCTAAGAAGCTTGAAAATGAATTTAACAGAGATACTTTTTTGTCCTCTACATCAAGAGTCTCTAATCATAGATTGGATGCCGTCATCTAAAACTTCAGTAACAAGTCTGATGACATTGAGCAAAGAATAAGCAAATTTTTTGAGATTCTTAATTTAATAATATACTGAATGATGTAATTGGAGAATATCCTAAAATTATATTAAAAAAAATAAACCTTAAGGAGCCTTTCTGACACCAAATGATTATAGACGTTTTTTTAAATACTGTGCCCTTCAACTGTTACCCCTTCATCACACACTGTGCCCCTTCATCATACACACACACATAGTGCCCCCTTCATCATACACACACACACACACACACACACACACACCCTCCCCCCCCCTCCTCATCCAC
>WWET01001226.1:165743-182032 GCA_011038615.1 Limnodynastes dumerilii
CAAAGTAAATGGGGGGGGAGGACACATACGCACGGGAATGCACTCGGAAAGTTACAAGTGGTCTATAGCGCAGAAGTCTCCGACAGCACAGCCGAGAGAGGGGAGTGTTGTGCTTGTGAGGGGGTTTGGCCTGCACCGGCCGTGGGTATAATTGCAATCCCACACAGATCTCTGAATACGGCCCTAGATTTGGAAAATTAGGGACTTATGTTAAAAAATACGGGGTTGTAAATCCGGCTCAAAGAGGAGAACTCCAGTGCTTATCAGAGAATGAAAGCGGCTAATTTGGAAATCCTAAAAGGGACCGGGTAATATCTATACCATCTATTTGATTGTTTATAACACTTTCAAAAGGATATCGTGAATTGGTGCCTATATTGAATCCACAGACGATTTGCTAAAAAGTTGATGTATTGAGGGATCTTTAGTTGGCTTATGCGGCTTATTGCCAGCTGGACTCTGCATGCTAATCAATCCAACTTTTGCATCAATTAGTGACTCTTCACCCAGCCTTTCATATTTTATCAAGAACCGTTGAGTTGCTTATTAAGCACCTGTCCCGGAATGTTTATCATATTTCTTCATTATGCATTATGAATAATAATTTAAATTTGAGACTGCCAGCTATATGGATTTTGTTGGTTCCTCACAATATGAAGGCTTATAAAGTTTTTGATTAAGGCTTTTAGTGCAACAATCTTATACATCTGAATTACTGGATCCTGTAAATTTATATAACCAAATGTGGAATAAAACACTCCCAGTTGTCTCATAATTGCTGCATAATACAGCTAAATAACTTTTTTCAATTTATGAGACTTTGTTTATTTATTTATTCATTATTATTTTGTATAAATATGGTTGATATATGTTCTATTGTAATTTACATAGATACCAATTTGGAGGTCTATGTGAAATATCATTTGAACCAAATGTCCGTACTCTATGAGAAGAATAATATAACTATATGGGTGGACAAGGTCAGGAGTAATGAGTTTAATCGAGACGCTATCATTTTAGCCAACAGTTTGATGTCTGTATTAAGTAGCGATATGGGCCTATAGCTAGTACATTGCTCCAAATCCTTCTCTTCTTTGGGTATTACAAATATGTGTGCTTCGTATGCGTATGTGGAGAAGTAACTGGAGTCAGAAATCTTGTTCAAGGCAGCAAGCAAAAGAGGGGCTATTGATTGCTTATATAATATACAGGAAACCGTAAAGCCATTTGGCCCAGATGGGGTTACCTTGATCGCCGCTTCTAATTCCACAAGTATGAATTGACTGTCTAGGGAGGCACTTTGTTCTGCGGATAAACTAGGGAAGCTAATGCGAGACAGATATTAATTTATAACTTGGGTCCGGTCATTAATTACGGATTTGGGAATATCGTATAATTCTGAATAATAATGTTGGAATTCCTCTGCAATACACTCTGAGGTGTGTTGCAATGTTCCCTGTTGGTCTTTTATTTTGGGGATAAAGGTAAGGGAACTTTGGGCACGCAAAGTGCGAGCTAATAACCTTCCCGGTTTGTTACCCCATTGAAAAAATTTATGAAGGCATTTTTAAGGCATATTTGAGGCAATCACTCAATGGCCGCTTAAGTTCCGCTCAAGACTCCTGGGGCCAGCTTTACTAAACTGCGGATTTGGAAAAGTGGAGATGTTGGCTATAGCAACAAATCAGATTCTAGCTCTCACTTTCTTTTTACATAATAGAGAATGACAGCCAAAATCTGATTGGTTGCTATGGGCAACATCTACCCTTTTCCAAATACGCAGCTTAGTAAATCTGGCCCCTGGGAAAGTTTATGTGCCGATTCGAGTTCTCTGATCTTGGTCACCTCCTAATATTAGGATCTCCTTGAAGAGTGTCTCTAGCTTATCCAACATCTTGATTTTCCCCACATCCGCTACAGTGGCCTGCAACTATTTACTATTTTGTACGAGGAAGCTCAGATAAAGGTAACAGCCTAGAGAGAACTCTGGCTACACCCTTGGATTTAGAGCCAGAAGGCAGATTCAGAGATGCGTTTGCAAACGCGAACGCAAATAAATGCACGCACGTAGCAAGGAAAACCCACCAAAGTCCCTGACACTCCCCTTGCAAATCCGTGCTCTCGGAGACTTACACTTCCATAGACCACTTATATCTTTCTGTGTGCAGTTGTGTGCGTATGTGGCCTTCGTGCGTGCATTCATGATAATCGCGCCCATAAACCTTCATTTAAATGACTTCGCCCTCCCACTTTTATTTAAATTTTCACACACGCAACTTGTTGTGAAAACGGATCTCTGAATACGTTCCAAGGTTAGTACTAGTAAAAATGTTTAGGAAACCACTATTCCGAAAAGTAGGAGCATTGCCTCTCTTAAAATAGGTTTCCTGGAGGAATCCAACGTCCACCCTATTTACTTTAAATGTAAAGTAATGGGAGATTTGAGAGCACTTTTCTGGAAAATTCAATCCCCGGACATTAAGGGAAAATACTCTTAAGGTGTCAGCCATTTTAGGTAGAAAGGACAGTAAATTTGTAGAGAGCAGACTCCATCATCAAGCCCTTGGGACTGTTCATCTGAAGGCGCAGCCATCCAAAAAGGGGGTTGGGGTGGAGGGGACAAGGGACAAGGGAAACAAAGGGAGGTGTAGAAGGCAAAATAAAAACAAACAACATGAGTTTCTGTAGTTTGAAAAGTAAATCTCCATACAACAAACATGAAAATGAGTGCCCCAAGGATCCCGTGGGGTAGATGGATCCACAGACCTAGAAAGAAGTCAGGGGGCCTTTCCCCGAGCTGGGAGCAAGCAACAAGCTCAATGAGAGCTGCTCGGTCCTAGTCAGGGAAGTGAGGGGTACAACATGAAACTAACCTTACCAGCTAATTCTTAAAATAAGAAAGGAGCGGTCGCAATGGAGACCCACACGCCTTAAAACAAATGCAATAAGGTTCGCTAGTGAGCCTTGCTAAGAAAGAGACTACACATGAACATAAATATGTAAATGTTTTAACCTAGCAAAAAGCAACATAAAACCATATTAACTAAGTCAGCATTGATATTGGTACTACCAGCCCTGTGGCCGGCCTGATCGCCTTAATCAAGCAATTTCTAGCATCCTCTCCTGTAAAATAGGTCAGAAGGTAGCAAAAGTCATATATAAAAAAAGAAACTGTAGGCAGATGTACTTAGAGAAAAACCCCGAGGACATCAGAAGTGTCATCCATGCTGTCCTGGAGTAGGCGAGTAATGCTGGTGATGTCTATGGCGGCAGTTTACCAGCCTCTGCCAGTTCTCCCTAGGGGGAGGCTCAGGGGGCAGCATGTGGTGGAACATCTGGAGCCACTAAGATAGGTCAGGGACATTAATACCAATGGAGTCACAAAAAGCCAGGAGATCTTCTGGAGTCTGAACCACAGCTGCTCCGGTGCGTAGCACTGTCAATCTGAATGGGTATCTCCAGCGATATTTGATATCCAAGCTCTTCAGGACATCCATCAGAAGTTTGAGTCCATCAAACTCCAGTTGATGTTGGGTTCTTGCTTTTTTTAACTATCTCCTTTTTCCGTATAATAATGCAATCTGCATATGACAGATCTCGGGGTGCATCCATGCGGCCTCCCCTAGGCCAGAGAGCTCAGTGAGCTCAATCAAATAGAATAATATTGTTAGGGTCAAGGGCTAAGAGTTAGTTGAAAAATTTTGTAAGGGCATCAGTGATCCCTGAGACTGGTATATCTTTAGGGAGGCCATTGATCCGGAGAATATCTCTCCGTACTCTGTTGTCTAAATCGTCCAACCAAGTATGTAGTTGTTTAATTTTCAAAGCTTGATGGTGGACTACTTCCGCTAGACTGGTTTGGTAAGAGCTGGTGGTTTCTTCCTTTTCTTCAAAATAGACAAGTCGGTTTACAACGGAGGTGAGGTTCTCTATTATGGGGTCAATTTTAGAGGCTACCCACTCTTGGAGTCATTGTTCTTGAGCTAAAAGTCCTGTTTAGAGAGTCAAGGCATTGGAGAAAGACATCCAGGCTCTGTTTGTGGTCAAATCCAGAATGAGCTGGTGAGAGTCCTTGCGGGGAAAAAGGCGGAGAATGACCCTATATATCTGAGGGTGCTGGTGAGGAAGGGAGTTCAGAGTGGGTGCCCTGCGATTTCAAAAGTTCTCTAATATCCCACATCGGTGAAGTATGTAGAAGCCTCTGGCTGTCTTTTTTTTGGGATGCTTTCTTACCTTTCCCCAATTGAGAGGTGGAGAGGAGCTATGATGGTTCACTGTGTAGAAGGTCAGCGTGTTGATTGGTCAGTAAGTTATCATGGTTCCCCCTTGGATTGGGTAAGTTAGGTGGGAGTCATGGTCGATGACCCAGGAGAGTGAGTAGGAAGAAGCATAAACTTGCGCTCAGGTGCCGGGCATTACCCTTAATACCATTTGCACTGAACAGTCCAGATAGATGCACTAGGGTCAGAGTAACACTCACTGCTAAGGTTATAATTTGGGCCAACTGGCTATGGAATTTTGCAGCAAAGGAAAGGAGAAGCACTCCTGAAGTGTGAACTATGAAGGCTTATAATTGGGTGCAATATTCTGTGTGAAGGTGGTGCTCTTGTACAGCTCAGTAATTATGAATTACACATCCAAAAGATAGGTGCAAACTTTTAGGGACAGATTATTGTAAACTTTGAAAAATTAACCCAAGAGGGTAACACGGTAGAACTGTAGGCATAGTCCTGACAGAGAAGGTTCCAGTGGGCTAGACCTTCGAGTTTATGCTGCTACGGGTCACCCCAGGAGAACTAGAAGCAAAGGAGGAAATGGTACCTGTGCTCCTGCAGAGGCTGATGGAATATCAGGTGCTTCAGATGTCTGCTGAGGAATCAGTTGTGGGGGAGAGGGGGTCTCTCTGGGCAGCAGGCAAGTGGCAGAGTCACTGGGTCCCAGAACCAGGAAGGGAACCAGCTCTAATAGACTCTGCAGGGACCACTCCAACAGTCAAAACTGCCAGCAAACAGTGGTGTCCCTGGGATCGCCGTCCAGATCACCCAGAGACAAGTGTAACCGCCGGCCTTGGAATTAAATTTTTATATCTCTTTAACAGTTTAAACTTGATATTATTCTGGCAGCAGCCTGGATCTGTAGTATGAAGAAGGCACGTCTATACTTTTCTATTTAAGTCCCACACACTTGCGATGGTATCCTAGCCACTTTGTCAGAAGATATCAGAAGAGTCATTTGACTTTAGTCTGTATCAGAACATCTGATCAGATTGCATGGAAATATAAATGTATATATCATACAAAATAACAGCCAGATAACAAGTCTCTAAAATGTTCTTTGAAGCCCTACCGCTTATTTGTAGAAGCCATGTATGTGTTGTTTACAAGGGCAGATTAAAGAGAGAAATGATGTGAGTGGCACAAAGGAACATAGGACAGACTGGAGACCAGTTACCAACCCTATACTTAGGAACTCCCAAAATAGCAGATATCCAATGACATCACTGCCACTGGCCACCACTCTTTGCTATAGAAGCACATCCTGTTGCAAAGCTATTTCACATAGTGCTCTGTCCAACGAGGGCTTTGATCCTGTATAGGTCGGAATGTACTCCAATATATTAGCAAGGATTCTTACGTACCTCTGACCATGCAGAGTGTGAACAATCATCCACAATCCAAATTAATGCACAGAAGGTAAGCAAAAGGCAGAAGTCGACAGTAGTTAATAATTCCAAAGGTTCATAAAGTAAACCTTAAGCAAGACAGTATTTCTACCAACCCATTTGTGTAGCCAATATCGGCTTTTCAAATTAAATATATTTTAGTAACTAGGAAATCAATATATTTACTTAAAAACTGCATTATTTTCTCATATACTATCAATCCTGTTCTTGTTACTCAATATTTATTTTATTACTGTCATGTATAATAAATAACTAAACAAATAAAATATAATTGTAATTGTAGTAATAATAATAATAATCTGATGTCTGTCGGCACAGCCCCAGGTAAGTCCTTCTGTATGGAAGTCCGACTGGACTATACATTTATGCGATCCTATAGTCCGTGCTTGTTAAGGTAGTACACTCCCTTCGCATGGAGGCTCATGACCCTACCTTAAATGTTATGCACCTGCCCCACATAAAATGGGGCTGGTTCGTAATTCAGAATGCTACATAAGGGCCTGGCAAAGCCCTTACTGTACAATTTACATAGCTCCAGCCACCCACCATGCGTACACCACACTGTTACACTCCGCTGTCGGATGCCATCACTTCATGGAATACAGCATTGATTGTGCTGCATTCCGATGAGTAACATCTGCATACATGCCTAATATGATGGGACAGGCTACTTACTATATTCAGTGTGTGTAATACCCTGTCGTTATTCATTCTGGATCTGGTCCATAATTCAAAAAAATATCCTACTACTGATGGTTGACATATAGGTCCGGATTCACAGTTACTTAGTTTTCGTCTTAGGTACGTTGATTTAAGAATTCAGCTACTATGCATGCGTAGAAGCTTATTTACGCTATCTACGTACCATTTCTATACGTATATCGCGTGACCACGCTTACGCAATCTACGTACAGAAATGGAATGTAGATAGTGTAAATAAGCTTCTACGCATGTGTAATAGCTCAATTGTTAAAACAAGGTACCTAAGACGAAAACTAAGTAACTGTGAATCCGGACCATGATGCACATTTGATCATCTCAGAATGAGAGTGTGTGATGTGACTGCACATAGTGTCTTGAAGTACACCTCTCTTCCAGAGATCTTGTCCAAAAATGCATAAGAGAAGCTTATTTGAAAACAGTGTATTTACTTATATTTTCTATTGTTTAATTACCCTCTGTTGATTATAGTGGGTTCACATATTACTGTGGGTGATTACAATGCCATAAACAATCCTGAGCTGCCAGCTTTTACTGTAGCTTGCTTCATACTGACCAGCATTGGCATATATATAATAGAGTGTTCAATGCACATGGACTCCTCAGAATAGGGGGCCCCGTGGCACACACTCTGCACTAAAATCTGCAGTAAGTATGCATATGAGCCAGACAACTTATATGCTTTTTTTCCATTCTCTATGTGCGGTGGAGGGGTGCCACGGGGGGTTCATGTACAAATCTTGTACAAGGGCCCCCTCACTTCTTAAAACACCCCTGCTGACCAGCCTCATTAAGCTGATCCAGAGTTTCAATGAAATATTATAAACAGATATGCAAGTAGTTAAACTTTGCTGCAATGTGAGTGTTTCTATAAAGCTACAGAGGATAATGACCGGGGCCTTCAGAATTTATGGGGCCCGCCCCCTATGTGATGTCATTGGTGACATCACATGAGCGTGGCCCCTCGGACCCGCGTTACCATTTGTCCGATGCGCAGGGAAATTATTCCCTGTGCATTGGCCCTGTAATGATGGCGGGCCCTCAGCTGTGGGCCTGCCATCATTACAGCTGTGGGCCTGGGACAGTAGCCTGGCTGTGCATAGCGTTTGATGCATAGCGTTTTATTTGCATCTCTATACTAATGTGTTTTGGGCCTGATTTCACAGATTAGATGTAAACAGGTACGCACGGATTCACAAAAATACGCACCTAAGTGGCGAGGCAACCTCATAACACTCCTTTTGTTCTTACGGATATTTACTGACTTCCGCTTCCATAGAGCTACCTTAACTCTCCATGACTGGAGTATATGGGATCCTGTAGCTTTTCATGTGAAATGACATGCAAAAAAACCGATATCAGTGGAGAGATGGAGTCCAGGAGTCCCAAGTATTCAGAAAGTGACAGAGCAGAACTGATCTTATACCAAGACAAACTTAATGCACTTAAGTGTGTGTTTAAGTAGTGTATTGTGACACAATACTTTAATAAAAAGACTGATGTTTCTGTGTCTTTGCAACTTAGAGACACTACAGTTATGGCTGGTGGTGGGAGAGCTTCCATCCCTGTGCTTTAATGCAGGAATTGTTACATGAAATCACAGCCAGCGTGATGGTGTATAAACATCTCCATTTATAATGTTCCGATCTTTCCACCACATGTTGTTCCCATAGCATGTAACGCCTTACTTGGCAAAGCCTCTCTCTGTCCTGTTTGTTCTGTGAAGGTAGTGCAGGCGTCCTTTGCGAGGAGGGATAGAGACACCGATAAGGGAGCCACTAATAAGGAAATAGTAGACATCACGGATAGTGATGTTGAAGTGCTTAGAATACTTGAGGAATTGACAATGGAGAATAATTGCAGTGTAAATACTCATATTGAAACTATATATGAAACAATGGATGCTTCTATTATCCATTCAGGCTGCAAGAAAAAATCAGAATTTTTCCCCATGCCACAAAGGGGCACCCCAATTGATTGTTTTTACCAACATACCCTAAAAGAATTTAGAAAACTGTGTAATCTAAACCGATATAAAATCGGGGATTTGCGGACGATTAAAAATTTAACTAAGATAGAACTATGGGCTTTACAGGATTTAAAGAATGATCCAACACTGGTAATAAAAATGGCTGACAAAGGGGGAGGAGTGGTGGTGCAGAACAGGATAGACTATATCGACGAGGCATTACGCCAATTGTCGAATAGTCTGTTCTATCAAGTTCTGCCCACCAATCCAACTGCCAAATATTTAGCTGAATATAAACAGCTTCTAGACGGAGCCAGGACAGACAATATCATCTCCAAAGAGGAGTTTGGGTTTTTGTTTTCCCCTTTTCCGGTCACAGCAACTTATTATCATTTACCCAAAATACACAAAAGCCTCACTTCACCACCAGGCCAGGGAGACATTTCTGGGATTGATTCTTTAACTTCGGCACTTTCACATTATGTTGATATTTTTTTGCAGCCACTGGTTAAAGCACTTCCTTCTTATCTTAGAGATTCTACCCATTTACTTTACTTATTATCCACAGTTAAATGGGAACCTCACTATTTATTTATTTCACTGGATGTAGAATCTCTTTATAGTAATATTCCACATTCAAAGGGTGTGGAGGTGATAGAGTCTGTCCTGGAAAAGTCGGAGAAATTTTGTGACGATCAGAGGAACTTCATCTCGGCTGCTATACAGTTTATTTTAACTCACAATTATTTTTTATTTGAGGGGAAATATTATTTACAGACTATGGGAACGGCCATGGGGACCCGCTTCGCCCCGAGCTATGCGAACCTATACGTGGGTGCGTTTGAAGACCAACACGTGTGGGGAAGCAGGCTCGGGGCGGACCTGGTCCTTTATGGCCGTTTCATTGATGATTTGTTCATTATTTGGGGAGGGGGTTATGAAAAAGCAGTAGAATTTATTAGTTCATTTGAACCTAATTTATTTAATTTAAAATTCACTTCTAATATTAGCAGTAACGAGATGGAGTTCCTTGATTTGTCACTCAAAATTGAAAATAATTGTATTACAACGTCCACCTTCAAAAAGAAGGTAGATGCCCCTACTTTTTTACATTACAACAGTGCCCACTTACCTAGTTGGAAAAATAATATACCAAAAGGGCAACTAATGCGGCTCAAACGTAATTGTTCGTCCAATACTATGTTCCTAACACAAGCAGAAGAACTATTTGTAGTATTGAGAGGTAGGGGATACCCGGAACATATCCTCAATAAAGCTCTGTCCGAAGTAAGTAAGATTGAGAGAAGCTCAATGCTTCGGGTGGGGTCAGATACAAATATTACTGGAACTCGAGTTGTGAGTAACTTGGATTGTGATCTAGTTGAAAGTGTGAATAAAAATAAAAATAAAAATAAAAATATGGAGAATTTTGAAATTGCATTTATTTCTAGATATAATAAGAAGTCCTCGGTGATCAAGAAAATAGTTTTGGACAACTACCCTTTACTATTATTGGACCACACATTAAGATCTGTCCTACCCCACACACCAAAGATTATTTTTAGAAGAAATTCCAATTTGAAGAATGTGTTGGCTCCCTCGGTATTAAAATCCCGGAACATTAATTCAGTTGACCCCACAGGATGGCTGCCCAAAAAACCACAGGGTAGCCATAAATGTGGAGGCAACAACTGTATCACTTGTAAACATATTTTAAAAGATGTCCCTGAATCAGTAAAGGGACTAAGGGGGTTCAAAACCCGAGGATTTATTAATTGCAACACGGCGTTTGGGATTTATGCCCTCCTATGCCCATGGAACAAGCTTAATGTAGGCCGTACTACACGGCCACTTAGGAGCAGGTTCCTGGAGCATAGGAGGGGTATATTGAATAAGTCACAGAGCCATAGTGTTCCAAGACACTTTGAGGAGTGTCACAAAAGTGATGTGGGGGGTTTAAAGGTGTTGGGCCTGGAGTTTGTCCCACATACTGCCAGGGGAGGGGATAGGTTCAAAAGATTATGTAGACAAGAGACATATTGGATCTTCTCCCTTGACAGTATGAGTCCGGGTGGCTTGAACGAAGCTATGGAACTGAATGGAATTTGTTAAGCATGAAATGAATTCGTTTTTTTATGAATTGGCCCCTCTTTATACCTGGTGCCTGTTAGATATGTAAGGGTCATCTGATGTGATTTATTTTGCTGCTTATTAATGACACATGAATTAGTAATGGCTTTGTATATCCTTGATCTGTCCATCAATCTGGGATTGGGGTGTTTTTAGTTATCTATAATAAAGAAATATGTGTATTGTAATTTGGACCTTGTCAATAGCGCTATATGCTTATTAATTAAAGTTTTTGGGTATTATCCCTCTATTTTTGTAACTAACGTTGGTTAAGTTTGTTAAGCCTCTCATCAAAAATCAAAAAATTAAGAATTAGAAATCAATATAATAAAATGAAATTATTAAATATTAAATATGGATATGTAAAAAATTGTAAAAAATTGAAATTTAGAAATTTAATAATTACATGGAATGTTGCATGAGAAATCGTGTTGGACCCTTTTAGTAACTCTATATTTTTATAGATAGAATACTGGTGAAGTTCTGTGGTAACATCAATCTTATATTTGATCTATTGAAATGGTGTTTGTATATAGAGCGCCACATATATATATATATACATACTTTCCAGTTTATATAAATGTACATTTTGTAATAAACTATGGGGGGGCAGAATAGCCATTATATAGGGTCCCAGTATGGTCTTTTCATTCCATTTGAATTTCTATTTTATATTTCTTTTAGTGTTTATATATTTTGGTACTAAAATTAACTAGTTTGCATATATTAGTTTTTAGTCCTTCCGGTAAATTAAATTAAACTAAATTATTTTTGTGTTCTAATTGCTGTTTATTTGTGATTTTATTTTTATTTATTTATTATTTAAAGCTGAATGCTAAGATAGCATTAATACTCTATTTGGTGTTTTAATAATTGTGTAACCTATGCCTTAATCACATTGGGTGTCGTGGAGAGATCACACTTTTTGCAAAGTGTGGACTTCTACTCAGGTGTCGAATGTTTGATTAATTAGGGTGCTATTTAAGAGAGCAATGGAGCCTCTTTTTCAATACTGCCTTTGATTCCTCTGATGAAATTCCCTAGTGGAACGAAACGCGTAAGGATCTTAATTACATTGGGTGTCGTTGAGAGATCACGCTTTTTGCAAAGTGTGGACTTCTACTCAGGTGTCGAATGTATAATTAATTAGGGTGTTATTTAAGAGAGCAATGGAGCCTCTTTTTCAAAACTGCCTTTGATTCCTCTGATGAAATTCCCTAGTGGAACGAAACGCGTAAGGATGGCTATGTGAAGTCCGGTACCACCAACTACACTTTGATATCTAGCAGTGTGATCTTAAGTCTGTGAATATACTGCACTCGTCACTTTAAAAGAAAAATCTCCGTTTGGCAGCAACAACGTGAGCGCTCACCAACGTGGTTCTATTGAGGGGAAGCACCGCCCTGTCTACCATCCGCCCTGTCTATCGGTGGAAGCCGACTACAAACCAGTGAGTCCGACGTCCTGAGACCCCCGGTTCTAGCGGCTTAAACACCCGCTCGCCGGGGTTGACTCGGACAACGTGTTAACTCAACTGTCTCCATCTGAAGGCGTAAGGGGTAAGGTTTTGTTTTCCTTTCATAGAACTGCATTTGCATTAGTACCACCATATTTCCATCAAGTTGGTGAGTAACGGAGTAAGCCTCTAACTGCATCCAATTGAATTGGGACATTGTATCATATTCAGCAGCAAACGGAGCAAGTAAATGTCTGTATCCAATTGAATTGGGACTTTGTATTTTATTCAGCGGTATTTTTTCTATACAAGTATCTATTTTCCCTCTACTAGGGCTTGATCACCCCTAGAGGAATTGTTATTGGACATTGAGTTCAGGTGTCTATCTGCACAGATACTTAGGGTCAGCTCGCATTGTTGATTTATGTAGTGTATAATGTCTTTGTATTTGTTTTGTTTTTTAGGTTCTGGTACCAGACATATTTGTTCTATTAAATTTTGTTTTAATTTTACCGGAAGGCTTTTTTTGTTTTGTTTTGAATGTATTTTTTGTTTCTTGTGATTTATTGTACCTGAGAACACACTGTGACAGCGCTGGTCTTATTTTGCTCTTTAATAGTGCAGGCGTCCTGGCTATCTCTTAGCAGCTAGGACATTGTCCAATTACAGCATGGATGATCATAACTGGCTCCTCATTAGGTGGCATCCTCTTTAAATAACCAGAAGCCCTTGACCACACTGATGGTTATAGTGTCAGGTCTCCTGCATTGCTTCAGCTCTTGTCTGTTTGTTCTGCTTTTGATGTCAATCGTAAGTGTGTTTTCTTGCCTACCTTGTATTTCTTTCCCTTGGTCTCCTTACCCTCTCATCTCCCTGTACCTCACCATTCCTCCCCGCAGTTTTGAGTGTTCTGCGGTTGTGTGCGCCCTTTTCCACCTGGCCAACTACTGTGTTATCATCCAACTCAGTCCATTT
The DNA here is from genome assembly GCA_011038615.1 of Limnodynastes dumerilii. Lineage (NCBI taxonomy): Eukaryota > Metazoa > Chordata > Amphibia > Anura > Limnodynastidae > Limnodynastes > Limnodynastes dumerilii. Next base: position 178,677 of record WWET01001226.1, read on the forward strand.
TGACTTGTGTGTCCATCATCAGCAGTGGGTGTGGGTCTCCCTTTTTGAAAAGGGCAGTTTTTTACCAGCCAGTTGTGAACTGGCTGTAAAATCGATTGCTTCTGCCTCACTGAGGAGAAGCAATCAATCATCTGAAGAACAAATATGCTGCAGTGAATGGTAAGTATTTATGTAACCCCAACCCTTATCCTAATCCTTACCGTAACCCTCCCCTTTCATTACGCTAACCCTAACCTTCTCCTCCCCGCTGGACCTTAAGACTCCCTTCCCCTGTTACATGCCGCCACGCTAGGTGGTCTGGTATGTAACTATCTTACCTGTCGCCTCTGGTCCCTGGCTGTGTACCTCCGGTGACACGTGTCTTCTTGCTCTGAGCACTTCCACTGCTGCCGGCGAGTGCGTGCTCAGAGCCTTTTGTTTACATGTTGATCTCGGCTCCCTCATGCCTGAGGGCAGCCAATCAGGAGATGGGGGCCAATCACTGGACAGCATAGCCTACTTAAGTCCTGGCAGTGTCAGTATTAGACTGCCAGTTATAGCATCTGGATCCACAGCCTGTGACTAGCTTTCCTTGTGTATAGTGCCTTATGCTGCTGCCTTGAACCATTTGTGATTCTGAATGCCCTTATCAGTTCTTTTCCTTGCCCAGTTTGCCTATTGTTTGCCTCTTGCGCTCCTTAGTGTTTGTGTTAGTGTCTGTGTCCACTCTCTCCGCTCCCGTGTGTTTGCGTGCTCTCCCCTTCACGAGAGTCACTGGTGTTTGGCTGAGTGTGCCTGTCTGTTTATTTCCTGGCCATCACCTCTTTGTATGTGTGGCCTAGTCCCCTCTAGTACCACTTATACTGCTACATAACTTTTCTCTTGACTCACCTCTCCTCTGACTCCAGCTGCATTTCCGTTTTTTCTCCCGGGTAAAACTCTGGGGACTCTAGTAGAGACCTGGCCCTAGTTAAACTCTGTGCCCTGGTTGTGTTACCCGTAACCTCCCCAAAGCTTAACCCTAAGACTGCCCTCCCCACAGCCTAACCCTAAGACCCTCCCTCCCCACAGCTTAACACTAAGACTCCCCTACCTGTAGCCTAACCCCTAATAGTCCCCTTAGACTTCCATGTAATACTCACCTGTCCAAGTCAGTGCGGCAGGTCTGTGGCGGTGCAATGGGTCTGCAACAGCAGTTCTCAAATGATTGAATGGGTAAGTATGCTGAAAAATAAATTCGGCATACTTACCCATTTATTAATGAAAGTTTCTAACTAGTAATATTTCAAAATAGAGACAGCCCAAAAATGGCTCTCGGCTGCCTGTATTTCAAAAATGTAACTTTCCTTCTGCAAAATGCATCCCATCTAGAACTATCCTTAGTTTTCTTTGTGTACAGTATGTGTGTACCGCTCCATCTGGTACCTTGGTCTGCATCCTCTGTTACTTGGGGGTCCCCTTTACCTTTCTCTCTCTCTCTCTCTCTGTGGACTTTGTCCTGGTGGTACCTGGGTTTCTCATTTTTGCTGCTTGTTGTTCCTTTTTACCTATCATATGTCACTGAGTGGCTGCATCCTACTGAGTGTTAGCAGCCAACTTTTTCTCCATCACTAGGGGCTCCAGTAAACACCTGACTGTCAGAGTCCGTGCCTTGGTGTGTATGCACTTTAAAACACTGATAGGGTAGGACTGGAAATATATTTATTTTGGGTGTGGTTAGCTGCTAAGAATGGCCCTTCGTCAGGGCCATTTTCAACACCCATTTCTGAGTAGGTACTGCAAACGACTGTTGCTGCCCCGCCGGACTGAGGTAGGCGAAGATCCCCACAAGGAATCCCCAGTGCCAACTAGTGAGTATTTCCAACACTTATCCTAATCCTTACTTTAAGCCTCCCTTCCCCACAGCTTAACTTTAACCTTCCCCTTCTAAGCTCTATGCCCTCCCTGCAGGCTAACCCTAAGATTCCCCTTCTATGCTGCATCCCCTCCCAGCAGCCTAACTTTAAGACTCCACTATTGAGTGCTGCAATGGGTCTTGCACATGTTCAGATGTCGGAAAGCTAATGAATGGGTAAGTTGCCAAAAAATAGATTTGGCATACTAACCCATTCATTATAAAAACTTTCTAATTAGTCCCATTTTCTAAATAGAGACAGCTGACGATTAGCTGCCGGCTGTCTATAGCGCCGAACGGAACCCCTTTATTGCCTAGCATCCAACAACTTCTATTGCCAACATATTTCAACAACGTTAGCCTTTTTCAAAATGTCATGTTTTGAAATTTAAGTATTTGGATTGAGACGGCTGTGTGCAGAACCCAAAAGCGTTTCCTAAAAGTTATGATATGAGGTTGAAGAATGCAAGTGCAATTCACAACTAAACTATATAACTATTTAAAGCAACAATACTAGACTTTATTTTATTTTCAAGTACCAAACAAAAGTGACAATCTCTTTATGCACTAGTATTTTCACTTTAGTGACTATGGGCTGGATCTTAAGATCCATCTTTTCCCTATATTTCGAGAGATCTGATGGGATCACAGTCGATTTTCTATTGTACACATGCAACTAAGACACTGCCAACTTCTTTATTAATATAATTATTATTTCATTAGTATTGTCTATTTATAGGTATTTTTTACATTTTACAAGAAAGTACTGTAATAACAATTGCATGTTAACAAATTTTATGTTAGGTGGGGTTATACAAAGAGCGTGCTCACTTTCTAGTGAGCTCCGAAACGATCGTCGGGACTGACATTGAGCAATTGTTGAACACATATGGACTCATTAAACTGACCGGAATTTGCAAGTATTTGGATACTGTGGCCTTATGATTCATTATTATATATGGCAGTCTCATGTTCTACCTCTGTAGGTCTCCAATTGTTTTTATCATCACTTTTCACTTGATTGTTTGAGCCGTTTTTGTCTTATTCACTATGAACTGTGGAAACTGTTTCTTGGAATAGTGCAATTATTAAAAGTTATGGATTTTTCTATCTATGCAATGGATTTATTTTGAGTGCTGGCTTAATTCCCTGGTTTGTTACATTGTTTATTCCTGCCTAGGCACCTATCATGATTGAAATTTGTTTGAATGAGTGCTTGCCACAATCCAGTTTCACTGTGGTTGTTAGTTGGGTATATATATATATTTGTAACCTGAGCTAGCATTAGTCTGACGCTGGAAGCGGAGTGTAAAACTACGCTCTGACGTTTTGTAAATATGTGACACTTCATTTTAATGCGATAGGGCACTAAAATGATCTTTGTAAATAGTGCCCTAAATAATGCATTGTAGAAGAAGCTGAAAGGGGGTAGATGCAATTTTTGTTTTTTTTTACAGCATTAGTAGACTGATTTATATTATAT
>WWET01001226.1:182118-202020 GCA_011038615.1 Limnodynastes dumerilii
GAAAGAGACCAAATATATACATTTAGGGAACAGGCTTATTAAACATCCACAACTTTCATGTACCGTTCCACCAATTTCCAATATACAGTTATAGGTTTTTCATTTATCTCTATGCAATTAACCAAAGCTAGAACCCTATATCCATATTTCGGAAGGTGTTGGTAAATTTAAAATGACCACCATGAAATTGCAAAACAAAGATCACATCCATTAAATCATTTGTTGTGCTATTATAGTGCATCATGATAGACAGTCAGGCAGTCTGCTCTCTCCCGGCTTCTGTCCAGCAGCTTTCTGTGGTTTGCTGCTCGAATTTCATAATCTATGGCTTGGACAGCAAGCATATCACTGTGGACAGATTATCACTTATACCATGAACCCTGGTATAGGATTTCCATGTTATTGAGAGTTTGGGGTGGGGTGTTATGTATTTGTTGCTTTAAAAAATGTTTCTATTAAAATAGGCATAGGCAATAGGGCCTGATTCAGACTTAAGAGGGAGCTTGAAATAATAAAGGAAAGTCACTCCTGGGCTAAACCATGTTGATTGCAGGGGAGTCATATTTCATCTGTTGCAAACAATATTAGAGTTGAGAGCTGATGTAACCTTCCTCTCTTAAATTCAAGCTCCTTCCGTCTGAATCAGGTCCATAGGAACTGAGAGCCGTATTCACAGATCCATTTTCACGTGGAGTTGCGTGCGTATTTTTAGGTACGTTTTAACTGCACATGCGTAGTAACTTTATTTACGTAAAATACATAGAATATAAGCACGTAAGTGCTTTAGGCACACACGTGATTCGCACTTGGGGACATACATACGGGGTTCAAATACGTACCTGAAGAGTTACGTGAAAGAGGGTGGGAAGAAGCATTTAAATGAGTCTTTGAGGGCGGGGTTACATAGAATCGCATGTACAGCATACATATACACACATAAGTACAAACGTGAAGTTAGAGGTGCTCTATGGAGGCGTGTGTCTACGACTGCACGACAGTGAGAGGGGAGTGTCATGGGTGTTGGTGGGTGTTGGCTTGCTACATGCGTGCGTATAATTGCGTACTTTTAAAAAACGGATCTGGGAGTGCGGCCCTGACAACTTAAGAATAACACAGGATTTAATGTTGATATATATATATATTGTAGAATTAATCATCACTGTGAACTGACATTTAGCAGTTGGTGGCCCTGATTACCTCTAGCACTGCTTGCATACACCATTTATTTTATTCCCTGGTATCCAGTTTGAAGGTTGTGGGCCCTCCAGGTGTATATTAGCTAATTTTTCTACATTTTTCTAGTTATTGCTTGCTGAAAACTGACCATTGCCCACTACTTATTACTATTCAGCTCATAAAGATAAAAAGCCTTAACAAAAGTAGCAAGAAGCTTATTATCTTTATGTGTGAGTGTGTATATATTCCAACAAGCGGTCTCTACAATGTCCTACAATCTAAAGTTGTTGCATTGCATTGCTCAATGTGTTAAGCAGTTAGGAAACAGAGAAACAACTCCACCATGATGGTAACAACCACTCTGCAGAAAGGAAAAACAAACAACTGATTCTTCCCCTGACATCTTCTCAGTTTAAAAAAAAACCTGGCACAGCAATTTGGAGAATTCATTAAAACAAATGATTGCTTTGTTTGTTACACCCTTAATCCCTGACAAATGTTTTGTTCAATCTTCTCACATGCAACAAGTGTTTTGGTACGCAACTTGTGAAATGTCATATTATCCTCTCGTTTCTATTTACATATAGTTTGTGTATACAGTCTTATTTTCACAGTATTTTTTAGTAATACTTTTTCCAGTAAATACAAAGCAGCTGCAGTGGAACTACATTTCCCAACATATCGTGTCAGTATAATCAAAAGCAGAGAAAATACTGGGCTGGGTATAGACTGGATGAGAAAATTTATATAACGAAACCAACAAACAAAGAGTAAGTCTTAAAGTTAATTCTAAGGGCCAGATTTACTAAGCTGCAGATTTAGAAAAGTGGAGATGTTGCCCAAAGCCACCAATCAGATTCTAGCTCTCACTTTCCTATTACATGCTAGAGAACGTCAGCTAGAATCTATTTGGTTGCTATGGGCAACATCTCCACTTTTCCAAACCCGCAGCTTAGTAAATTTGGCCCTAAGTAATGTTAAAAAATGCGAGGTGGTCCAAATTGTAAAGTTCAATAACGGGTACCCACACTTAATTGTGTTTTTTCAGAGAAGACAATATTGACCCAAAAACTGGGTGTTCACGTTCAATACTGTTAATATTATGATCCATGTCCAGTTCTGAGTTCAGATAGATAGAGAGTTGCAGTGTTGTAAATGATATTTATCCTTTAGTCTTTAAACTATTGCTGGTGTTTATCACTGGTTGTGTACATGGTTCATAACAAGCTTATACAAGGAGGAAGCAGCCCCTGTTTAAAGCAGACACAGTTACTTTACAATTAACATACTTCTCCCCTTCCACCATCTGTACCTGATTTACGCAACCCACCCCTTCCTGCAGGGCTGGCGTGATGTGGTAAGTGGGGAAATGTGCTGTGGAGGGGCGGGGGAGCAGGCTGTCAAGATATCTTCCCCTTCCCGCTCAACTGCACTGGACTGTATAGGCGCTCTCCTCTGCTGTGCTACACAGGATATCCAACATTCTGCTGCACTACACCAATCATTGGTAATATTCTGTGCACCTATTGTTACGGTGTTGGTTGCACCTCTGATTAAGGAATCCAAATCAGAAAGACAGAATGAGTCTGACAATTAAAGGTAAGCTTTTTCTTTTTTTTTGTTATCTTAATGCAATTGTGTAGGGCTGGGGGGTATTTGTGGCCTGTAATATATGGAATGCATTCTTTGAAACAAATGTTACATTTTCGAAACACAGAGAGTCGAAAGCTTATTTTCATCTGTTTCTATTTCGAAAATAATACTGATTATAAAGTTTTATAAATGAATGGGTAAGTATGCCGAATTTATTTTTCAGCACACTTACCCATTCATTAATTCAGAAACCGCGGCTGCAGACCCGTCGCATCACCACATACCTGCCACGCCAGTACGGACAGGTTCTATACAGATGAAGTTAAGATACATAACATCTGGTGCACGCATGAGCCGATGTTACATTTCAATGGAACTTACGCAACTGAATTGTGTAAATCGCCTTCCATGCCTATTCCTGAATCAATAGTCAATCAATAGTGTTTTATATTGTTCGATATAGAGGGCCAGACCTGTTTTTCTTTTTATTTACACAGTGGTCATTTATGGTCCTTGGTTGCACATTTTCCATTGATCACTTGCACAAATTTCATATGCACTATACGGACAAAAGTATTCATACGCCTGACTATTCATTGACATTCAAATACATTTACTTTAATATGAAGTCGGTCCCCCTTTTGCAGCTATAGCAGCTTCTAATCTTCTTGGAAGGCTTTCCACTAGATTTTGGAGTGTTTCTGTGGGAATTTGTGCCCATTCATTCTGTAGAGCATTTATCAGGTCAGGCACTGATGTTGGACGAGAAGGCCTGGCACGCAATCTATGTTCCATTTCATCCCAAGGTTCTCGATGGGGTTGAGGTCAGGGATCTGTGTGGTCCTGACAAGATCCTCCACACCGAACTCATCAAAGAATGTCTTTATAGTCCTTGTTTGTGCACTGGGTCATTGTCATGCTGGAATAGAAAAGAGCCTTCTCCAAACTGTTGCCACAAAGTTGAAAGCATAGCATTGTCCAAAATAACTTGTTATGCTAAAGCATTAAGATTGCCCTTCACTGGCGATAAGGGGCTTGACCCATTTTGCATCACAAATGTTTCCAAACTGCATGGCCAGGTGCTTGATTTTATACACCAGTGGCAACCGATTTGATTGAAATCAGAATTCAATCCTTAACAGATGTGGCCAAATACTTTTGTCCATATAGTATATTTAACAGAAGCACATTCTATGTTTACTTGTTGCAAATATATATCCAGACCTTACGAAATAAGGTCAGTTTCAGATCACTAAGAAAATATGTAGATTTTGTAAGCAGTGCATGTGCCTTATTCCCAGGATGTATTTAGATCCTGTGGTTCCAGAGACCTGTTCTGGTACCATTTACTATGGTGGGGTGAGCTATTTGGGAGGGTGGAAGGTATGCTGACAGTACAGTGTTGGTATGCTGAGCACCATCTGCACTATCCAGAATTCTGCGCCCACTACTTTTTATTTTTAACAGAGTGGAAGTTTTAAGGTAGAGTCCTATGACTGTAGTTCCGTACAAGTGAAGGGAGTAGCCTCTCATTACCCATACCGAAGGCACAATCCAGCAGGCATCGGATCCCCACTGACAGGGCCGGTGCTAGGGTGTTTGGCGCCCCCCTGCAAACTTTAATTTTGCGCCCTTCTGTTTAACAGTTTGAAATTGACAACAGTGACCATCCTAGATTATAGTAAGCGTCATCATACAACACAATTGTAACCACAATAAAACAAAGCAAATCATAGTCTCCATTATACATGTATATATCCCCATCCTGTCTCTCCAGCATGTGAATCCAGCTCCCAGTATCCCCAGCATGTGTATCCAGTACACAGCATCCCCCATCATGTCTCTCCAACACCCAGTATCCCCCATCATGTGTAACCAGCACCTGTTAACCCCCATCAGGTGTATCCAGCACCTATTAACCCCCATCATGTCTGTCCAGCACCCAGTATCCCCATCATGTGTATCCAGCACCTATTAACCCCCATCATGTATCCAGCTCCTACTAACCCCCATCATGTGTATCCAGCACCCAGTATCCCCATCATGTGTATCTTGCACCTATTAACCCCCATTATGTCTGTCCAGCACCCAGTGCCCTATACCATTACTTACCTTTGAAGTCTTCTCCTCCTCTGGCTGCTGCTTCTCCTCCGCGGCGGGCTCTGCATGACGTTGCTGTGACCTCAGGTCACTCCAGCGTCGTCAGTGAGGGGGAGGCGCTGCTCACACAGGCAGAGCAGCACTGAGATGGACGCCGTTGTGATGCTCTATAAGGCGCTCTCATCAGAGTGATGAGAGCACCTTACAATGTTTTACAGCAGCGTCCATCTTGCGGGAGCATGAGCGCCTGTCCAGCAAGGCGCCTGGATGCACTGCATCCCCCCGCGGAGCGGGTCGCACCGGCCCTGCCCACTGATGACTCTGGGCCCCTGCACTCATTGGCATTGTAAGTCTAGATCTGGTCCATTAAGCTAAAGTCCATTCTGGTTTATTGACAATGACAATGGATGTCACCATTTTACTAATTATTTGTGCTTTTTGATATGATGAAGTAATGTTGCATTGAGCTGTGGATAGACTCCAATCAGGATTGGAATGGACCATTAAGCCTTGGGATTCAAGCAATATATTTTTCCTTTGTTAGATGCATATGAATTATTTGCACATGTGTATATATGGATTTTGATGACACCAGTATTTAAATGTAATTTATTAAGAGTGATGTACAATGGCTTTGGCTGCTTTGCAATGATTTTGTGTATACCTACCTCATATCAGTCTTGGACCTTCTTAATGTTGATTTTTGTGTGCTTGCCCTCCACTTGTGTTTTTCTTTTTCTATATACTGTCACTTTAACTCGATTAAGCCCTGATAATTTTAGCAACTCCATTTTTTTTTATAAACCCTGCAATTAAAAAAAGTATTGTTACATGTATTGTACTAGAATTGCTGTTGTGTGGTGCTGTGTGTCTACAGAGTTTATTCTGTTGTATGTGTGTGTGTGGTGGCTATTTGTATGGGGTATTTCTGTTATAAGTGAAACAGCTGTCTGTAGGTGGGGGAAGTATTTCTATAATTTGTGGGGTTAAATACAAAATTAGTAAGTGTGCTGATGATATTGCGGTGTTTTAGTAATTCATTGCAATATGTGAGAGTGGTGTGAGGAATCCCAATAGTGTGTGAGAGTAGAGTGCAGTATTATATATATGTTTGAGAGCGGTATGGGATATTGCAATATTTTAGAAGGCTAGTGTGTAATATTGCTGTGATATGTGGACTTGAAGGTGGGGCATGTGTAATTCCCCTGGAATGTTACTTGAGTACATGTGCACAAAGTACTTACGATTGCATACCGACAGGTGTACGTAACTTTGTGTGCCGGCCCCTTTTTCGTACCAGCTGGTACGTCGACTGGTCCGAAAAAGGGTCCGGCACACAAATTACGATGGTCGTATATATATATATATAAATTATGTGTCGGGGCAGGGGGAAGCAGACCTAGTTGTAAAAATTTAAGGTAGGATTCTGGACACGTAAGTGTCCAGATTTACTACCTTGAGCAGGGAGTGCAGGGGGTGTGCACTCTCCGCTATGCGATCGTACGGAGAGACCCAAGCGTAAGCCGTGTGTTGGTCAGGATCTGTCCCATCTATAGTAGAGTTAGTAAAGACTCTTAATATTTAATATAGTCAGATAACTAGAATCACTTATGTATATTTCACTTTTACAGCCAATAGAACATGTGATGGCTATGAGTGAAAACAAATATTGAAAGATGAAAAGTGAAATGTGTTGGAGTCTGTAAACTGATAATGATATGCTTGTTTTAATAAGCTAAATGCTTTCAGTATAAGCACAGATAACATGATCTCGTATCACAGTTGTGAAGTTGGCTAACATCGAGCAATTTGAGAAACTCTGTGTTATTTTTGCTGTTGAAAGCCTTCTTCCAATTCTGATTACCATATAGGTGGAGATAGGCATTTCAATTAGGGCTCGGGGCAGGGAAGCACATGCTCTGCCCACCTAACTTTCAGTGGGCGGCTCGTTCCTCCTATATACTGGATCCCACATTCGCATTCTATTAAATATATTACATTGTTAGTAGAGCAAGTTATGAATTGATTAATGTTAAAGGTTTTGCCATTTTTGTATTTAAATGCAGAAATTTTTGCTGGTTGTGTGTGATGTGTATGACACATCACACAATTCCCACATCTGTAAAAACCTTTTGATATGATAGTACTCCCTTTTTTAGGTGTTATATGGTAAGTGCTTTTAGTAAGTGACATCCTAAGATTTTTTGCTCTGGTACAAATAAACCTAGGAATCATTGGAATGATATATTTTTAAATGGGATCAGAAAAAAGAAGGTGTCCATTTTTTCTTACAATATTTTCTATAAATTTATATTTGGCACTGTATTGAGTAATAAAAGCAAGACCGAAAGGATCTTCACTTTTCAACTCTAAATTCTTCTCTTTTGGAGATAGCAACAAATTTCTGTTTAATAGTTCCACTTCATGTATACTGTTATCCAAAGAATTTTCATCATACCCTTTTTCTAAAAACATATTTTTAAAAACCGTTGCCTAAAATCCGAAAGTTCTGTGCAGTTACGCCTTAATCGCTGTAGTTGCCCTTTTGGGATATTTTTAATCCTTTTCTCATGATGGCAGTTATCTGTGCAAATAAATGAACTTGTATCTGTTGGCTTCATGAAGTTTTTTACTTTAAGTTTATCTTCATCCTTATATATTGTGAGGTCTAAAGCTGGCCACACACTAGAGCGATTATCGGCCCAAACGCACGATTATCGTGGATTGGGCCAAATATCGTTCTAGTGTGTGGTAAAGATTTTTTTCGTAACTAGCGATAAAACATTACAAAAACGCTCGCCCCTGATTATCTCATCTCATGGGAATCTTGAATGATTATCGTTTTTCGTTAGAAAAATTGTGTAGTGTGTGGATATTTTCGATAATCATTCAAGATTTCCATGGAGAGAGGACACAGCGCTGCAGAACCCCACACGCTGATAGGCTGCAGCGCTGTGTCCTCTCTCCCTCTGTCTGGGCATACAGCGCTGTATAGCCAGACAGAGGAGAGAGGGCAGAGCACTGCAGAACTCCCGCACGCTGACAGGCTGCAGCGCTGTGCAGCGTGATTTTTTCATTGATAATTTTTTTTTTTGCAGCCAACCAATAAGCTGGCTGCATGGATAATCAGAGAGAGACTGCATCCAGCCAACAGGCTGGCTACAGTCTCTACAGCAGAGATTATCGCCCCCAGCCTCTTCTAGTGTATGGTGCCGATATCGGGACCTTTACCAAGGGGAAAATCGTCCCGTTTATTGGCAGCCACACGCTGGGAGCGATAATCGCTCTAGTGTGTGGCCAGCTTTAGAAGTTCACAGAATATTGACTAATATTAAAGGTAAGTACAATGTTTAAGTTGTTGATGTTTAAATGTTGGCTAAAGTCATCTAATATATGTTTGGGTCCTTTACACACAAATATGATGTCATCTATATATCTACAATATTGTATGAGATAGGGCACCCATCTTGAATCCATCCAAATGGCTTACTACTACTTTAGCTTTAGCCCCCATCGCCATCGTTTTCTGCAAATGGAAGGTATCTTTAAAGAAAAAATTATTATTTTCTAAAATAAGAAAAAAAGTGGGATATAATCAAGCTGCGCACACTTGGAATATACTGTTGCTGGATGGTCTATCTTCATATGCTAAAATTATTCATGGTACCATGTTGTACCATGAATAATTTTAGCATATGAAGATAGACCATCCAGCAACAGTATATTCCAAGTGTGCGCAGCTTGATTATATCCCACTTTTTTTCTTATTTTAGAAAATAATAATTTTTTCTTTAAAGATACCTTCCATTTGCAGAAAACGATGGCGATGGGGGCTAAAGCTAAAGTAGTAGTAAGCCATTTGGATGGATTCAAGATGGGTGCCCTATCTCATACAATATTGTAGATATATAGATGACATCATATTTGTGTGTAAAGGACCCAAACATATATTAGATGACTTTAGCCAACATTTAAACATCAACAACTTAAACATTGTACTTACCTTTAATATTAGTCAATATTCTGTGAACTTCTAAAGCTGTATGAAGATAGACCATCCAACAACAGTATATTCCAAGTGCGTGCAGTTTGATTATATCCCTTTTTTTTTCTTATTTATTTCCCTTTCGTGTGAGTTTTTTTTTCGAAAGGTAAAGGGGAGGTACCTTTCTGGGATTTTTTGCAGCACACACTTATTTTTGGTCGCAGGGTCGGTCACTTTTTAGTTTTTTATTTTCTAAAATAAAATTGATACCTTCTATAATGAATACATTTATTTTGTTATTTATTTTTGGCATTGTACTGTAACAATTGGGGCCCCTACTCTGTGTTTTAATTGTTTGTTTATTTATTAAATGGTTTTTTATATTCATAGCAACTATATTCAGTGGAATTTTATTGATTTATATATATTCTTTACATTTTGGAGTATACAGACGTATAACTCTATTTAATTGGTTGAGGTCCTGTTTCAGCGCCGGTATTATTGTTGTTTTTAGATTTAATATTTTTAGGGGGAATTGCACAATCCCCTTCCTGGCAGCGATCCTTGAAATTAAAATTAATCTTATTATGAATTAGTGTTTAGATATCTGTTTAATTAGCAGTGGCTGAATTTAACATCCAAAGCGCCTGTTTATCTATTTTTTGCGACTCTAATGCTTTGTGCCCTATTTTGTGAACCACAAAACATTTATGACTGGATTTACTAGGCTGCGGGTTTTAGAAAAAATGGAGATGTTGCCCATAGCAACCAATCAGATTCTAGCTGACATTCTTTACTTACTTACTTACTTTACTTACTTTACTTCTTCCTTACATTTGTCGGACATTTATCGGACAATGTACTATTTATTATGGAATAAACATATTGTTCTACAGTCAAGCCTTTTGTTCCCATGGCTCTATCCACCTTGTCGGAATTTGGATTTAAATCTAGATCAACTGTTATTTTCCATAGTTTTTCCTACTTTAATTGCATTTCTATAGCAAATTTCCTTCTGGTATAATCCTCTGAAACCTTAAGTAATTTTTTCAAAACTCATACTTGCCCATGTACTCTTCATATTTTTCTTCTGTTCATTTTTGAAAAGTTTTCTGAGGTAAACGTTTGTCTTTTTATTTATTTTTAGTGTATATATGCATCAAACCACGTGGTGGTGGTATAGCACACAAACAAAATGGTATGTACACAAACAGGAGTGCATGGTAATTAGGAAAATTAGCCACAAAGGTTAGCAACCAAATCAGCACTATCCATATCATGACTGCATAAAGAACAGTCAAACTTTAAAATACACAAAAATGTATGATATATTTAATGAGAACAGCACCAAACGTGTATAGACACAGTGTACAAAACTGTAGCTAAAGTGAATCACATTTAAGCACAAAAAACGTAAAGTATGTCTATGTTCCAGAAATCAATAATATTGAATTATAGTTTGTGGCAGGACTGAAAGGAAAGCAAACACTGTCGGAAAGGTTCGCATCAATACTATAAGACAATAAACATCAGCTTGGCGTAAGAATACTTGGAGGCCACTGTGCTCATTGGGACCTTCAAAGCAGCAGATATTTTTCGGTACCCTTCACCATATTTGTGCGTCGAAAAAATCTTGTCTCGGAGGTCTACAGACAATTCCTTTGACTTCATGCTTGGTTTGTGCTCTGACATGCACTGTCAAGAGTGGAACCTTATAAAGACAGGTGTGCGCCTTTCCAAATCCTGTCCAATCAACAGAATATATCACAGGTGGACTCCAATTAAGCTGTAGGAACATCTCAAGGATGATCAGTGGAAACAGGATGCACCTGAGCTCAATTTTGAGCTTCATGGCAAAGGCTGTGAATACTTATGTACACGTGAGTTCTTGGTTTTTTGATTTTTAATACATTTGCAAAAATCTCCCAAAAACTTTTTCACGTTGTCATTATGGGGTATTGTGTGCAGAATTTTGAGGGAAAAATGAATTTTTCCCATTTTGGAATAAGGCTGTAACATAACAAAATGAGGAAAAAGTGAAGCACTATGAATACTTTCCGGATGCACTGTATATGTATTTTTTTTTTAATATTTTTATGAGCTAGTCACTAGAGGTTTCTCTTACATAACCTCACGTCAGAGGTTATATAAGGGGGACCTCTAGTGACAGTAGCCTCTTTAGCAAAAGAACCCCGAAGGAGCAGGACCGCTTCACCATTGCAAAATTCTTCAATCAAGATTTAGATTTTTTTCTAGCAACTCTTCAAAGATTGATGACATCTGTGTGAGTATTAACATTTATTTTTACTATTTTTATTTTATGGCACACTTTTTACATTTTACAACATGGACAGTAAGGGCTATTACTATTTTATATGGACTACTATCAGGACCATTCTATTTTAATTTACAGCTAGCGGGCCAATACTATTTTATTCTAAGATATTGGGTCAATACTATTTTATTCTAAGATATTGGGGCAATACTATTTCTTTTAATCTATCGGGGCAATACTATTTTATTCTAAGATATTGGGGCAATACTATTTTATTCTAATCTAGCTGGGCAATATTATTTTATTCTAATCTTTTGGGGCAATAATATTTTATTCTAATCTAGCTGGGCAATATTATGTTATTCTAATCTATTAGGGCAATACTATTTTATTCTCAGCTAACGGGGCACTTATATTTCAGGGGTAACTATGTAGGTAGTATTTAGTGTGGATCGGGGGACACATTATTAATGTTTTTACATAACCAACTAAGTGTACACATTATTCACAGTGCATCATTCCATTAATACTTGGCATACTGATGCTTATAGTACTAAAAGGCACAGCATGGCCATGTGTTGCAGGGCATGCTGTGCCTTTTAGTACTATATACGCCAGCATGCTAAGGGTTAATAGCATGTAGCGCATGGCTTTTTTACTTTTAAAATGCATATTTTATTTTATTTATATATTTATTTTATGTGGAATAAGGGCTGCAGCGACTTTTTGGGGCTAAATCGCAGCGATTTAAGCACCGAAAAGGCGCCGAATATCGGTGGCGATTTTAAATCGCCATTTATCCTGCAATCTCTGCAAATACAGTGCCTTAAGCACTGTAATCGCCAAAAATTTGCGGCGATAAGCGGCGATTTAAAACCGCTGCTGAAAATCGACATTAGTAAATTTACCCCCAGGAGTTGCGAACCCTAACCTTCCCTTTCTTCAGCCCTAACCCAAATGCTCCATGCCCTGCGGCCTAAACAGAACCTTCCCTTTAAGCCCTAACTTTCACCTTTCCCCGCTGCAGCCACCGCAGCCTAAACTCTAATGTACCTGCCAGAATCGCTGCAGCCTCTCACTATTGGGAACAGGGAAATAGGTTTCCGTTCCCAAAAGTACATTTCTACTTTCAGCCTATTTTGATTAATGATACAGCAGCCATTTAGCTGGAAGCTGTATCATGTTCTAAATTTGGGCCCTAGGACCAGCAACTGCATCCCCTGTGCCACAACCAACAGGTATTGTACAATAAAGGAGCAGTTTTGAGTGCACGTTTTACATAGGGACCACTTTCTCCGTAGGCCCAAGTTTCTGCAGTCCCGTGTTGTGGTAACCTCTAGACCAGTATATATAGCATTTATATTGTGTAATGTCTCTTTTGGTTTCTTGTGAGAAATTTATACATAGCATGAGCACATTTAGATCAGTTAGTACACAAATAGGCAGCTATAGGAAACAAATGTTCCATAACAGGATGCAGTTTATATTGGGGATACATGTACTTTAATATAGCCAGTATACTGTGAAATGTGTGGTAGCAATTCCTGTACTTTCTCTCCAATTATAGATACTGCAAGAAATGAACACAGAAGAAGCATCTCCTTTACTGAGTTTTGCATTTCCAGAAGGAGGCTCCCAGGTGAGTCGCTCTACTTCCACATTTTCCAGATTTCAGTGACTTCTGACTAATCATCAAGCAGACAATGACAATCGTTTACAATCAGAACTGCATTTTAATCTTGTCTCTGAGCACACAGCACCACCTACCTGCTTAACACTAAAACAATAAAGAACGGGCTGTTTGACATAACCATTACAAAAAATGTATTAGTCATAACTGTATTAGTCATATTAGTCCATGGTTTGTTTGTGATTATAAAGTAATATTAATCACCTCACAAATTGCGATTATCTTCTGCAAATGAATTATCAGGGAAGCAGAATTCTATTTTTTAGAATGTTTGTGTCTGTATATGTGTGGTATGGGGTTTATGGGCTTTATGGGCCATTCTGTAATTGCAGCCAAGGATCATCTCATCATATATTGATGGCTGAAAGGGTATGTATTGTCATTATAAGCATATGTATTAACTTCACAACAGTGGTGGTTGTTCCAGTAATCCATTTCAGGTTTGAGATATTGGCAATATAAGGTTTCTTCACCCGATAAGCTGGCAGGCGACAGTCTTTGTAGAACTATATAACTAAACTGGTATGTTAGCTTCTTTTTAATTTTCAGAATTTCTCCAGTTCGTCCATAATTACGCAGGGCTCTGGCCATTTTCTGATAAGTCATGATTTTACGGTTGCCCTTTATCTTACCCCAAAGTTCAGCCAGCTTTTCCTTGTTTTTCGAGATAAATTGGAATATACCATTTGGTTTATCCACCCACTGGATACAGTCTATCATTCTGGCATCACTTAAAGTCTCATAAAGATATTCATAGAGGAGCTTTTTCTTTCCTGTTAATATAACATGAAATTATAATCTTTCTGTATATTCCCTATTACCCGTTGCCCAAATTAGGCATATGAACATATTATAAATATCATATGAACATTTAAAACCTCCTTGTGCTACCTTTATTATATTTGCAACCAGATGCACACATGGTATTTCATTTGTTACTGCTGCTATAACCTTATGGGGACCTCCATTTATATTATGCTACTTTGGTCATTCTGTCCATATTCCCTTTTATTATTAACTGACTAATTTCTGGTTCTGTTTTATTTCATGCTTGATTTGTCTTGTAATTTGGGTCTCCTTATTCATCTGTATGTTGATTTCCACTGATATAGTTGCTGTGGTGGTGGTGGTGGCGGTGGTGGTAGTGTGGTATTCAATTGCAGCTCCTAGTGTTTTGTTAAAGTTCGTAAGGAGGAGGTAACTTCAAACCTAGGGATGTCTTATGCTTAGCTACCTACTGATTACCACAATATATGGGACCTCACGTGCTTCAATCCAATTTTCATATATATGACAAATTGAATACCCCTCTCTGAGTCATGTGTCTAACTTGATTCTTCTTATTATTATAGAATAATTCCATGCATCAGGCTTCTTATATGTGAAATCTATAAAGGCTTATTTGGTCATAATTAAAATGAGAACATCTTTCTCCAAAAAACACATTAAAAAGCCATGCACGTTCTGTGATTTAATTGAGAGAAATCTGGATTCCCTTTTACCTTTGGTAGAAGTGTCATATTTAATAAATTGTGTTTCAGGTTTTATGGCAAAATTATGTTGGACATTTTAATGACCCATGTCCTTTATAGTACAAGGTCACCACTACAAAGGGTCAACTCATGATAAACAGATCAGATGAGTTAGAACCAAATTGCTTTACTACAATGGAGATTGTAGAGTTAAACTCTATTTTTACTTTGTCATCAGTACAATATTGGCAGGGAGGCTAATATGGGGTTTTCAACTAAGAGACAGATTAGCATTTTTAGGGTGTGACATGTTTCTTCCGGACAGACTTAAATAGTATTGAAACGGTAAATAAATAAATAAATAAATAAATAAAGTATAAATCTTATGATTTCCTGTGAAGTAAAAAAATGTAAATTTGTCATAAAAAATATATACAGAATACACCTCCCACCTTTATCTTCTATTCTTCTAAATCTTCTCCTCCAAAGGCCCTTGGAATGCCTTGTCATTAGATTAATGGATGGATGACGTGCAGGGTACTAACATTTCCTTGCCAAAAGTTATAACTGCTTTATGTCTATTTTGTAAACATGATTTTGTATATTTTAAATTATTTTAATGTGGACATGTTAGGTACATATTGCATTTTTACACAAAATAATATTATTACCATGTTTTTGCGAGGCCCTGTTTGAATGGACTGTGTACATGAAATGCTGTTCTTCGGTGCTCTGGTGCATATTGTCCACCAAATAGTTTGAGTTCTTTACCTGTAGAGGAAAACAGTGTTTTTATTAATTAAAATCATTATTTGTATATAAATATTGACTAAGGGTGCCATCTAGTGGAGACAATAGACCTTATCTACTTCCTACATGGGCTTGGATCCAGACTTCTGATTTCCCAATCAATTTCATTGCTTCGGATCAGATTTTAACTGATTTTATACTCTGTGCATCCATGTTAACCAATCAGAACACAATGAGTCAAATCCAGACTTAAGAAAAATTTACACTTTCGACAGCTTCCAAAGTGGAGTCTGGGTGTGCTCACAAGAGAGCATGACTCTCTAAAGGGTTTCTAAACCCTATCTTCTCATATTGTCTTGGCTATGGCAGTGTGGACCTAACCTTTGTAACTATATATTTTTCCAGTCCACATCATTTTTATACATGTTTACCAATGCTTATAAATGTTTACCTCATACTTCTCAGTGTTATAAATTGTTTTCAGAGTACTCCTCTAGTTGTATCGATGCACTAGTAAAGTATAAACTTTTTTTTTGGTTAAACTTAGAAGACTGGAATCACCCTTGAATCTCAGGTGCTTAGGAAGTACACATACCTCAGGTGAAGAAGAGTTGGTTAGTTTAAACTAATATAATAATTGAATAACATTTCAGGTCTTAACAACTCTGTATTGTAGAATAAATTCTACAATAATCCAAAATTGGATTATTATAACGGGTTGTGTAGCACAGGGGTCTCATGGATGTGTGCACAAATCACAATATGGATTATATTCCATCCACATGGAAAAGGGGGAATGTGGAAGCCTGTATCCGGTCCTATATTCTATTTAGGATAAATTCCCCATGTCTGTTATTACCACTTCCTCTCCACATATCCTCATCCATGCAGTCTAAAAAACCCCCAGAGATCCCCATTTCCACATGTGTAGCAGCGCAGTGAACTATTTAATAATTATATATGGCACAAATTTCACACACAGTTTCAACTTTTAAAGATTAAGCCTGGAAATATTATATCTACAAAGGTTTTAGGTTTAGTTTTTTTGTAGCAAATAATTCTCACCATCACATTTTATACTGGAGAAATGACAATACTAAAAAAATATGACATTTACTTTAAATTTCCCATAAAGAAATGGCCTAGGTAAATTGTCATTTCATTGTTTTAAAATGATAAGACCATACCGAGACTAAATATAATACATTTTACATATATTCTGATGCACGCTAATTGTGTTAGATTTGTTACAGGAAAATACAAAATACTACAATGCAGGATGATATCATCCGAACAGCCAAGGCGCCTCCAGAAATTTTAGGGCCCAGGACACATCCGCAGTGTCCCGCCCTCTATGTGACATCATGGATGCATTAACAGCGGGCTGATGCAGGGTACTTCTAACCTGTATAAATAAAAGAACAGAGTTAAAGAAACTCCTAAGTACTACCTTAAGTGCACAAACCTACGTGTTATCAATAATAAACAAGTATCGTTTGAATCAATAAAAATATGATTTTTATTATTACATTTTAAAATTATATTGCGAACATTCCCCACATGGTAAATATTTTAGTACACATATTTGAGGACAGTAATATTCAATAATTAGGTAAACATTCCGTATTAATACAATTTGGCTCCTAGGTATTAAATTACGATGGACTATACCCTTAAATACTTCTTGGATCTATAACATATAAGGTATTAATTAAATATTTCATGGGTTAAGTGTTATGGTGATATCACATTGTTTTCTATATTTGGACGGCTCTGTTCCTTCATACCACGTTGTGGCCCCTATATATTCGAATTTTGGGATGGACTATACCTTTAAATACTATTGAGGCAACGTCATTATGGGTCCGGTTGTACGGTTTAACTTCAAGCTATATAACTTTTGTTTTTTCTGTAAATACTATGCGTCGACCATACCTAAATTATGTACTGTTTACAAAGCAAGTATCGTTTTAATATTATAGATTTAGACAGTTATTTTAACCGTATGATTTTGTCTTGGTTTTGTTATTGTAGAAAATTACCAGCTGTCTGCAATCTGAAGTGATCTTCAGTGATCCTGATTGGTCTGGTGTTGAATAATACCCTGGATCGCTTCAGTTTGTTCATTCTCCCCGTCGAAGCTGCCTATGCGAAACGCGCGTAGGAGGATGTCCAATTTAACCGGCAGGTTGTAGCGTCGGAGAATACCTGCCGCCCACGTGGATTGCTCCAGCATCGGTGAATGGTTCTTCTCGGGTATACGAGTGCAGGAAGGGTGAGATACTGGCCTGGAAAGGCGAAGCCCATCCGTGAGGATGTTAGGGGATATCAGGGCTAGTACCGATTGGATAGCTTAGGATATGCCTGATCCTTAGGCAAAATTGAACCTTCACCTTAAAGTCTGGATGTCTCTCTTTTTTCTGAGGCTGAGTATACTAATTTAATACGGAATGTTTACCTAATTATTGAATATTACTGTCCTCAAATATGTGTACTAAAATATTTACCATGTGGGGAATGTTCGCAATATAATTTTAAAATGTAATAATAAAAATCATATTTTTATTGATTCAAACGATACTTGTTTATTATTGATAACACGTAGGTTTGTGCACTAAAGGTAGTACTTAGGAGTTTCTTTAACTCTGTTCTTTTCTTTATATATGTGATTTTTCTACCAGTAGCACCCCAGATTTTTGGGATACCACGTAAATTTAATTAACTATACCTGTTGCGGTTTTTTTATCTATTGATCTCTGTACTTCTAACCTGGCCTGCTAATGTACAACTCTAAACAATAGATATCAGTGGTATCACTGAGCCAAGGCAAGTGTCAGCGGGCCCGGGACAGTGGTCCTGGCTACCTTCCCCTTCCCCGATGGCAGCCCTGCTAACACCAACTGTATACTTACTATGGTATCCATCCAGTTGTGTTCTGTTGTCTCTACTGAAGGTGCCATGATGTAGTTTTCACTTTGTGGACAGTAATTGTGGATGGCTGTAGAATTTTTACATTCTGCTGCTTAACAGAAAATATTTTGTTACATTTCAACATATAGGGTAACAAATATTATTTATATATTATAGATAGAGAGATAGATAAGATAAGATGGATATAAAGTCTTAATACAATATTATTTTTATTGGTCTGTACCAACAAAAAGGGCTGTCCCAGTATGTACCAGGAATAGCACAGTCATTGTTGGCAGACAAAAGCCACGCCTCCTATAATCACCTTCCAACATGTGATCTCTATAGCAGCGCTGTAGGGACAGACTCCTGCAGCTCTACTACAGTGACAGACGGCTCCTCTGTTTTTCTTTTTCTGGTGAATGCAGTGTTGACTATTATATCAATGTACGCATGAATCCTTATGCAACACACAGTGTACATACAGGAAGCAATCTACCCAATTATTTTAGACAAATTATAATTGGAGACAATTATTCAAAAAATCTCATTTATGGTTATGATATTTCTGTACCTGTAGGATAATGTATATCATTCTCCTGTAGGATCTCCAATGCATCTTCCAATATGTAATCTTGGCAATAATTCTGAAAACACATAAATAACAATTAATTGTATCAAGGTTAATGTTGCTAACGTCTTGCTTTAGCATGGCTGTCCAGATTTGCTTTCAATGTTAAAAGAGAAATGAACATAGCAAAAAAGGAATATAAATTGTATTATTTGTCCTTGTGATTTAAACAATAGTAAAAAGAACATTTAATAGACAACAGTGTATCAATGTCAATTTTTTTTCTTACTAAGAAAGATCTCTATCTCCCCCAATTGACATTTTCACATAGTTTGATGACTTAACAAATATGTTTGCACAGTGGCATTATTATTGTTATTTAGAAAAAAATCTAAAAAATAATAATATAGTGATATGGAAATCAGGCTGCTATTGTCCCAGAAACTAACATACCATATAGGTTGAGACTTTTCCCTCTTCCATCACAGAATGACCATAGCTGGACATGTCAGCAACTGTCTCACTGGTTGAACGTACAACCGTAAAGATCCATTTCTTACTGTATTTAGGAAAGGACAAGATAGAAGTGTCTTATTTAAAGAAAAGAACAGAGACTTTAAATATACCAGATATGGATGAGGTCTGGGTCACAACTCCAAAACTTTTCTTTGAAACAATTTGCCAGGGATGCAACCCTAGAAAATGCTATTAAAATTGTTGTGGACGTTAATGGTGAGGTGAAGGCCATTGACAAGAATTGTTCAAGAGATACTATTTGTGTAACTTTTAATACCACATGTACACATTGGACTGGATTCACACCAAAGTACGTACCTAAATATACGTAGGCTGTGTGCATTTTTTGTGATTTGCACATGCACCATCCATGTTATGCACAGTAACACATTGCACATGGAGTTGAACTCTGTGCCTAATGAGATGTGTAAGAAGGGGCGTGCCACTATTAGGAAGTTAAGAAAAGTGGGTGGGGGGCATTTAAATAGGGCAGTATGGGCGGGGTTTGGAAAGTATGCACGTACTTTAGCAAAATCCGCACAAATATACACACGGAGGGTTAAGGTAGCCCTATGGTGGCGGAAGTCTGCACAAATACGGAAAAATGAGGGAAGTATCATGGGAGCGCACTTGCCACTTAGGTGCATATATTTGCTAATCCGTGCATACTTATTTCCATCTTAAGTGTGAATCAGGGCCATTGGGCTGGAGCCAGACTTAAGAAGGAGCTTGAAATTAAGAGAGATAAGTTACTCCTGGGTTTAACCATGGTGATTGAAGGGGAGGCATATTTAATCTGTTGCAAACAGTATTAGATATTATAGTTTATAAATAACATTGTCATATTAACTCTTGTCAGTATCT
>WWET01001226.1:202240-212328 GCA_011038615.1 Limnodynastes dumerilii
ATTGCAGGGGAGTCATATTTCATCTGTTGCAAACAGTACTAGTGTAGTGTTGAGATGTTTCCTATCCTATGTCTAAATAACAGTGCAATAGTAAAGTTGGTCAGTATCTGTGTGCAGTAAGCAATTCAAAGATATATCCCTGCATGCAAAGAATACAATTAAATTAATTCCCCCTGCAATCAACATGGTTTTGCCCAGGAATGACTTTAAGTTCTCATTTTAAGAAGATTCTTAAGTGTCAATCAGTTCCTTAATTACAAGCTCCTTCTTAAGTCTGGATTCAGCCCAATTGTTCTTAAATTTGCACACAGTTTTGTGTGGGATATTTGAGAGACAATAAGACCTGAGAAAAAGTTGTACTACAGGTTATCTGATTGGTATTACATATACCGTTCTTGCCCAGTAAGTAAAAAAACATCTGACTATAGGGCTTCTTTAGTTCCTATGTCAGTGATACATGTCCACCCAACAATACAAAAAGCATACTTATATATAATAATATATATTAATGAAGAAAAAATGTTGTGGATATGTTCTTTCATTTTGTTAAAACTAATTTTGAAAAGGTATAATATTAACACATTAAAAACATCTAATTACATAGAGTAATGCAGTAATAAAAGAACATGTTTAAACATAAAATCTCCAAAGTGTTTGCTATATATTCATTTAGTATTCAAAAAATATCAATATGTGGCAACGATTGTTATTAAAATGATTATTTATTTAATTACTTCTTTATTATGTTAGTGTGTGTGTGTGTGTTTTATTTAATTACTTCTTTATTATGTTAGTGTGTGTGTGTGTGTGTGTTCCATATACATTTTTACATGTATTACTGTTATACTTTTTTTTTTAAATAATGTTTTAACAAAATTAGAGTTTATTGAACATATCCATAGAATTTGTGAATTTTGTTACTATTTGCCCCCTCAGTAATCATAGATGTACTCCAAGCATAGTTATAATTGTGCTCCCAGAACAGTAATTCATGAGCCCACAAAACAATTATAAATGTACTCCCACGCATATTCCTTATTAATTTATTCCCCTCTAGACAAGTTCTGCTGGTCTCTGTTGCAGCACGCCACTGTACACCAATGGTTGTGGTTCACAAATTAAATGAACAAGGCAGTCGGTAAAGAACAAAATATCCTTAGAATAATTATATCCATTAAAGAAAATGAAAGCGAAGTCAATAAGTTTATAACTTGGCTGTACTATGAAAAAGGACATAAGAATCCAGGAACTCTTACCTACCCAGTAAACCTATACCCCTTGAACTACCAAAGTAGTGTTGTAATAGATTGTGGTTTCATATACCAGTCCCCAGTCCCACCATATCTATTTTTTGTCTTTTTAATACCATTTGTTATACTATATATAAGACTTCACTATGGGGCTGTTGGCTATTAGTAGTAGACTTACTGAAAGAACTATGTGATAGATGCAGGGATGTAGGAACCAGGGGGGCAGAGGGGGGAGCTTTTTTTTTCTTTCTTAGAAGCTTCACTAATTTTGTTATCAAATTTTCCTTATGCGTCAGCAGACACAGGGCTGGCCCTAGCTATAGGCAGTATAGGCGAGTCACATAAATCAAACATGTTGAAAGACCAAATCATTGTACCAGAATGTTTCTGGTGCGTTTATTTGGCGTTTGAAAAATTGATCCTGGCCACTAATTACAGCGAATATTTTCCCGATCACCAGATCTACAAGAGAAATTCAATGTAGTAACCAATGCTGCATAAAACACATTGCTACAGAAAAGTATTTTTTGCAGTAAGCAGTGACAGACCTGTTATAATTAAAAGTGGATTGTACTTTGGCAATGATTGAGAATATATTTTTATTGGACCTGATCCAGACTTCCGAACAGTGGCCGGAAAGTCCACACGTTATCTCTTACGTGTGGACTTTCTTTAAGATTCGTGGCCAAAAGGTCTCCATAAACAACTTGCATAAGCTACTTAACGTTGCTAAGTCTGGATCTGACTCATTGGGGTAGATCCTGAACTACACATTTCCGCGAATTTACGTCTGGCGGACACATAAATTCGCAGATTTGTACGCACTGCGCATGCGCACCGCAGAAAATACGCACATTCACGTAGCGTATTTTCAAACGTATGGATAATTCACGTATTGCTAACGTAAATACTTACGTGTGGGCGTGCCAAATTTACGTTAGTGACCAATACGTGCGTTTTACGTGAAGTAGGCGGGGGGTGGTATTTAAAGTGTACAGTATGGGCGTGCTAAGCTGCGTACGTTCGCGTAGTCTGTACGCCCGTCAGCGTATGTATGCTGTTACGTTAGGAAAAGTTAAGGTAGGGTTTGGGTCGCGTAAGAGGGAAGGGAAGGAGATAATGGGAAAGTGGACGGGCTGCTCAGAGAAAAATGGAGAGAAGGTACATGTGAGAACAGGAAGCTCTAATTAGTAAAGAGAGATTAGCTCAATACTTGATACCCTCAAAAATATTGGGGGTGCTGCCACTGGAGGTACCCTGAAAATGAACAATAAGGATGGAAAGGGGAATGGAGAGAAAGAGAAGTCAGGGTTTTAGGGGATAGTGGTGAACTGCGTTTGAGGGTTGGACAAACAAAGCAACAATTTCCGAGATCAGAGATAAGGCCCTTGTCCAGATCTCTGATCTTGGAAATTGTTGCTTTTTCCAAGTGCGTATCCACATCCAGTATACTCTTTCTGGTCCTCTCTGGCTACTGTTTGCCAATTGAGCCATATTTCTTTCTTTCTTAGTTATATTAAGGTACATGTCTCATACCTAGGACGCCACATAGCATGCACAATCTTAACCCTACGTGTTGATTTACCACACACAGATTGTTGCCATTTGTTGCTATATTAACTTCAGTACAACAGCACCTTACTACCTATTTTTGGTTGTATTTTGTCCTCTGAACGGGACTTAGCTCCCTTATTACTGCTTTGTTTGACACACCTCAAATGCAGTCCATGTAGTGCGCCACCACTATCCCCTAAAACCCTGACTTCTCTTTCTCTCCATTCCCCTTTCCATCCTTATTGTTCATTTTCAGGGTACCTCCAGTGGCAGCACCCCCAATATTTTTGAGGGTATCAAGTATTGAGCTAATCTCTCTTTACTAATTAGACCTTCCTGTTCTCACATGTACCTTCTCTCCATTTTTCTCTGAGCAGCCCGTCCACTTTCCCATTATCTCCTTCCCTTCCCTCCCTCCGTCTCCTTCGTTTATTTATTTATAAAAATGATACACTGTCCTAAGCTTTATAAAAATGGTGATCTGCTATATACAGTTATCATTGTGAGAAGGAAGATTTGTGGACAGGATCCAGAATTAAGAGTGTTTTCCGTGCGTTCGTAATAGATCCGTACATTCATACAAAATACGTACGTTTTGCAAAATGAATAAATTTCGGAACACTTCCGTGTTGTGAAAGCAGCCTTATCATTAGCGTGCATATATGCGACGGAAGTTAAACGTTCGCATATAGATCCGCACGTCTACTGCATTACCACGCCTATTTTTTGGTATTTACATTCCGATTGACGCCTACTAATTAATAATCCGTCCAATCTTTTATGTGCGTGCAGATTTTTTGACGTGCGGAAATTACTTACGCATCTTTCAATTACGCTTCGTATCTCCATGGTCTGCACATGTGCCCTGAATAGAAATCACTCCACTTACGCATTTTGCGTGCGTAAGTTACCAGACGTTCTTAATTCTGAATCTGGTCCTGTATTACATAAGCATATGTCACCACGAAGTAATGCAGCAATATATTGAGCATACTTATCATTCAAAGAGCCCATTCAGAATTACAATCTAAATTTCCAATCATACACTAGACTGTATGTTTCAGGAGTGTGGAAGGAAATCAATGATCTCCTGGAGGACTTCACCATTATAAGAAGTGGAATACTAGAGGTTGGTATAATTTTAAGTAGGATGCTTTGTACTAAGCCTTGGTACAGTGGAGAAATGCATCATTCATCAGAAATATATAGCATACTAAACAGAGTTGTGATGGGAAATGTTATTATAAGAAAGATGCACTATATTTAGTAGTGGTAAACGGAAATACCTTGTCATTATGGAAAAGGAGAACTGTACTAAGAATAAGAGTACAGATCCAGAGTTTGAAAATAAGAAAAAAACAGGTGGAAAGTTACTCAGGAAAAACCAGGTTGAATTTCATGCTGCATCAAATCAATTGGATCCTATGCATGCAGAGAGAAAGCTTTGCTTTTTGCTTACTGAACAGAGATACTGACCAGCATCTCTTTTACACTGTTATTGTTATGTTATTTAGACTTGGCTTGAAAACATCACCACTCAACTATAATACTGTTTGCAACAGATGAAATTTGACTCCCCTGAAATTTATATATGTATATTCCTTATATGTAACAATTATTTTGGAAAACTTCTTTTACTTTAGTTTAAAACAAAATAACACAATAACGCACAAGCAAAAGAATATAAAATTAATGTTTCTCATGTAACACATTATATAATATAACATTTTAGAGCCAAAAAAATTGATCACAAACAATGAGTTACTTACCATAATTAATGCATCCACAATTTTCCTGAAATATAATATTTATCCTAATTATTATCCAGGTAAAAAACATATTTAGAAGTAATATATGTGCATAAATAGTAATATCAATAATATCAATGTTTAATAATTTTATAATTGCAATTAAGTTTATCAGTGTAACAGTTATTCTCTTTTAAATAGTCAAAACATTGTCATAATATAAAACTGGATTACCTCTGTTGCAGGGCTCCATAACTTAACATAGGGAGGTGGCAGATATTTAAGTCCTTCTCCTTTTGCACGTCACATAAACGTACTACTATTTAAATTGCAGCACTCTGCATTTAACCCTTGAAGTTTCTGGGCATGTTTTGGTATACAATAAGCTGTAATGTAAATATGAATCCCACTAAGCTAGCATAGCACAGGTATGCCTGCACATATATTCTTTCAGTTTAACACTTTCAATAAAATTTCTGTGTTATCGCTGCTAGTAATAAAATGTAATGAGATTTTGTTGTTATGCTGTAAAATGACATTCCGTGTTTCATTTTATATAATATTAATACCTGTTGCATTAGAAGATGTAAATGTCACCTGACGGCATTTTTTTTTACATAAAACTTTAATCAAAGTAGTCATTTACAAAGTGGCATACATCTACTGTCCTCTCTAGGGGTATCTTAACAATGTGATAACCAACTCAGGCAGCTAGATTTTGGGTAGCACAAAATAAAAGGGAATTAGAAGAGATAAAGATACCAGAACTGGAAGTTACGAGGTTTATATTTTTGATAATTTGCATAAAGCCTGAAAAGGACACTATGGGCCTGATCTTGAGTTTGGTTGCAAACTGCTATTTTATACAGACCTGTAATCTAAGCTTGCATTTATTATGGTGACGGCTCCTAGGGGGTTTTACTCTATTTTATTTATTTACTGTTTTGCCAAGCTAATTTGATTAATTCAGTTATATCACTTTTAAACTACATTATTTATGTCAGTAAAATAATAATTGGCTTTCAATATATTAATATTATTGATTTAAAGGATCAGTTATTCCTTGCTTAACCAGTTCAGCAGATTAGAATATTTATCACACACAGTAATTTCCAAAACACAAAGCAATACAAATGACCTGTAACAAGCTTTGATTTTCCCAGAGAGAGAAAACATTCTGGAATAGAAATACAATGAACAGCTAAACAATGCCTCACTGAGTGTGTGCACAAATGTCCCTTCACCTGCCAGTATTTGCAGTTATTAAAACATAAAAACAAGTTCCATAAGAGCCATGCAACAAAGTAACAGCCATAAAAATATGTTTTATGTGATTTTCAAACTCATATGGAATTGATGCCATTTGCTCACAGTAGCTAATTTGTTTATCTGCAACTGGCAGATGTTATATTCACTTGTTCATATCTATTATCCTGCTTTAAAGATAATAAAGTACATAATATTATATTCAAAACACTAGTGAATGTAAGTCCTACCTTGAGAACAGAATCATATTATAATGAGGCTTTTGCTAAGGCAGACTACTTTGTCAATGTGTAACTTATTTAGAGAAGTACTTGGGGGTTTCCAAAATGGTTTTACCTCACTTTTTTAAAAATTTATTTTGGGCACATTCCTTTAACAATTCTTGAAAACACAAAAATAAACTAATTGTAACTGATACCTGGCCATGTTGGCTTCGACTCCAGTTAAAAGACCCAGTTTACTCATCTGTAAATTAGAGATTCCCTTCCTATTTAGCGTCCTCAAAACAATTCAAAGCATAGCTATAATACCACCTCTTAAACTATATAGAATACAATATTAAACATATACATGATATAAATCTGTTTTTGACTACCCCTAAGTCAGTACTGGGAGACCCGTTGCGAGTCCCCGCTGCGATGTTACACATTGTAAAATAGGGACAGCCGAAAGTCTCTTTTCGGCTGTCCCTATTTCGTATGTGTAACATTGCAGAATTTTTTTTAAATGAATGGGTTAGTATGCGATTTGCATACTCACCCATTCATTTTCAGAAAACAGCGCTGCCACCGGACCAGACCACTGGAGAGGTGAGTAACTCTCTCCGGGGACTTTGGGTTAGGCTGCTGGAGGGGGGTACTTAGGGTTAGGGTAAGGGAGTAGGGAAGCCTTACCTTTTCGGAGTACTGTATTCAATGCTCCGTGGATCGATTGCTATGCCTCATCGAAATAGTGCTGTTCACTATGGGGACCCACACCCTGGGAGACCATAATATTGCACTGACTGTACAATATAGGAGAAGCCTTAACCCTAAACCATACCCTAAACGCAGACCTCACCAAAGCATATGCCACGCTCCTGTAGCCCAGTATGGATTTACACCAAGAAGCCTTTAAGATCCCCATATGAATCAGTACATAATATTAACAAAAGTCTCTAGACCATCAAATAAATAGATATTTCCGATAAGAAAACAGGCCTGGCAGGTTGCAGGTTGCTGGCTAACAGAATTACTTCCCTTACCACATTAGATTATAACAATAATAAGAATATGCGGCTTTGTAGGTACTTATATTTAAGAAAGGATATACTGTGCATGTGTAGTAATATACGCAATTTACGTAGGCCTTAAGAATGGGAGGGCCCTGAATCACCATCACAAACTTATTTCCTTAAGGTTAGTAATGACTTAAGAATGAAGGGGCGTGCTGAAAAAACTTAAGAATGAAGATAAGAAGATTTGGTGGAGGGAGCCATTTAAGTGAGGAAATTTGGGCGCAGTTGGGCAAAAACGGCCCAATTAGTTGCCATATGCACAGGAGGACGTTAAAACTGGGGGGGTGTCAGGGGAGTCGGCATGCTTCATTTTGCATATAATTAAGAACTAAAGCATTCTTAAGTGTGAATACGGTCCACAGTCACAGATTCCCAAAAGATTTTGGATACATTTATGGATTATTATAATGCATTATATAAATCACCACCTTACAACCCCACAGATATCCATTTTCTAAAGAAAGCCAATCTTCCTAATGTCACCAAAGCTGAACGTGATGTACTCTGGGCACTGATATCAGAGAAAGAGATATCAAAGCAACCCTCCCAAATCAGAAAACTTCAGGCACAAATGGATTACCAGCAGAATATTATATTATCCTGCCATTTGACCCCACACTTCCTTATTCAATTTCATTTTAGAAGGGAACTTCACCTGACTTTAACATGGTGCTGATAATAGTTTTGCCAAAGCCTAATTAAGCCAACTGGTCTGTTGTACTGACCCACCTTTATTTATATTAAACCAAGACCTAGAATTTTTTACAAAAATTTCAGCACTCCATCATAAAACTGTACTACTAAGATTATTACTCCCAACGCAGAAAGACAACTTACTGCAGCAGTGGTACACACATCTTAACAAAGAGAAGTCAAATATTGTAGTCATCTTAAATGCTGATAAAGCATTTGATTGCATCTCATGGTATCTTTTGATTAGACTGATTGAATTTCAACATTTCAGCCCTACCTTTCTAAAGATATTTCGAACAATATACTGTACAATGAATCAAAATCTTTTGTTTAACAAAAATAATGTCAATACACACCATATTTTTTAAAGAGTGACTAGACATTAATGTCCCTTGTCTCCACTTTTATTTAATTTAGCATCAGAACCACTGATAAGGCATTCCGAGCAAATGGGGGAAAGGAAAGGAATCATTATAGGGTGTTAAAGTCTGAAAGTACCTGCATTTGCAGATGATTTATTCTATACATATACAATCCCAAAACTGCTCTTCCTAATATTGGACCTGATTCAGACTTAAGAAGGAGCTTGAAATTAAGATAGGAAAGTTAAACCTGGGCAAAACCATGTTGATTTCAGGGGGAGTCAAGTTAATTTTATACTTTGCAAGGAGGGTTATATCTTTGAATTGTTTACTGCACACAGATACTAACCAGATTTACTATCACTGTTATTTAGACTTGGGATAGGAAACATCACCTCTGAACTCTAATACTGTTTGCAACAGATGAAATATGACTCCCATGAAATCAACATGGTTTGTCACAGGAGTAATATCCTCTCTTAATTTCAAGCTTCTTCTTAAGTCTGAATCAGGACCATTATTAGAAAATTAGACAATTACAGACATATCTAGCTTTACGGTTAATGCTAGTAAAACTGTAGTTATGGCATTTTAACAAAAGTAAAAAAGTGATGGAGCCAGAGGACCTGACATATTAAGGGTTTACTATGCCAACACACCCAGCACAACTATATGCAGTTAATATGCCACGTGTCATAGCTAAGGTGGAAACAGAATTACAAACATGAAATAAAATTATTAGTTCACACCCTACCCTAATTTCCTATATATCCAAATGTTACCGATGCTACTAACCAAAAGAGATCACAAATTATTAAACCATTTTTATTACCAAATTATTAAATCATTTTTGAAAATTTATATGGGCTGGTAAAAGGCCACAGACATCTCTTTTCAAACTACAACAACCGAAGCATCTAAGCTAAATTTTGTTCCATGAATCAAAGAGTACAACGTAACAACATCCACTATGCCATGGATTGGGTAATTAAAAAAAACACATATTTCATTCTTGAGCAGACCTTTATTCCCCCAATCCAACTGACCACCTTGTTGCATCTCGCATCTAGTAACCTAGATGCTATCCGGTATTGATTTTGGTCGTCTGTAGGGCATGGAGACAAATTTGAAATAAACTTAAAATATCCCCTAATTACTTCCACTTCTATGAATGCTTTATATAAACAGCTTGCCAACCCATACTAAAATACGATTAAAAAGGTTTTTTCAGCTCATCTCCTGGTATAATCAGGAGACACTATTAGGTCATACTCCATTTTGAGTAATACTCGTTTCAGTGTTACTAAAATGTTCCAATTTTGCTGATGTGCAAGTAGGAGTATAGAATAGAATATATTATCACAGATTTTTTTTTATTATTTTATTGTCAAATATGGTTGCCTGACCTGTGTTTTATTATTTTCTGTTATTGTAAGTCTGAACCACCATTGTAAAAGTAGTAATATTTGTTTCAATTTCTATGCAGCATGCTGCTGTGTGACAGGGGAGTTTAATATGTGAACAAGGAAAAAAAGAAAAAAAACGAACATAAGTGCACACTAATCTATAATAAATAGAGATAACTTATCACCACACAACACTTTTTGGTTAGGGGAGCAGCTATTTTTATTATTTGTATCACTGCCCCCCTCTCCTAGTTTAAATGGTTTTTAATAAAGCCTTCAAACTGCTCACTTAAAATATCTGTCCCCACAGAAGATGGGTGTAAGCCATCCTTTTTATACAAGTTCCTATTTTGCCAGGTGGAATGGCTATGTTCTATGAGCCCAAATCCTTCCTCATGACACCACTTCCTAAGCCACAGATTGAAATCATGAATGCGCCACATTCTACCTTCTTCATATCTCTGTACTGGCAGCACTTCAGAAAAAGTCACAGTATTTGCCACCTGTTTAAGAGCAGTTCCCAATTTCCTAAA
>WWET01001226.1:225279-251141 GCA_011038615.1 Limnodynastes dumerilii
CCTAGTAGTCCCATCATCTGTCCAGCTCCCTCCTAGTAGTCCCATCATCTGTCCAGCTCCCCCCCTAGTAGTCCCATCATCTGTCCAGCTCCCCCCAGTATTTAATTCAAGTGCCCAGCTCCCCCAACTCCTTTGCGGCGTTCCCTTGCTCCTTCCTCCACACTGCGTCCGGCGCCGAATGCAAAATTTCGCGAGATCCGACGCGGGATTTTGCAGTTCGGCCTTGTGACGTCATCTGAGGCGGCCGCGGAGATCCGAGCTGTGCTCGGATGCCGCCTCGGATCCCCAACGTGCATTCTTTTTTGCAGTATTCTCTCCATAAGACGCACACACTTTTCCCCTCACTTTTTTGGAAGGGAAAAAGTGCGTCTTATGGAGCGAAAAATACGGTAGCTCTGACAGCATTTAACCTTGTGCCTTACTTGATGGTCTTTAGAACCTATCATCCCGGTCTGCACTGTTGCTGGTGGTGTGTTTCCTTTCAGACTGTGATTGGCGGCAGGAAGTTTAAATAGCTTTCCCTATGTTTCTCACCGCCGGTGATAGCGTCTGGTTTCCTGCGTCTAGCCTGCTGTTTGAATCGTGTGCCTCATGCTTCTGTTGGCGTCTGCTGTTCTCCCATTTCCCTTGTTACCCTTACCTTCTCCCGGTCCTCGTGGTGTCCTGTTTGTCCACCTGTGTGTTTGCGCGCACTGGCGGTGTCTCACTTCGGTGAGGGCCATCAGCCTCGCTCTCTATCTCTATGTGTTTCTTAGTTATCTGACTTCAGCCCCATTCTGTGTTTGTCATCTGCCAGAGTGTGTGCGCAGTATTTAGAGTTCACTCCAGCAACTCTCAGTTTATCCAGCTCCATTCTGTGTTTGTCATCTGCCAGAGTGTGTGTGCCCTGTGTGTAGAGCTTACTCCAGCAGCTCTCAGTATTTCTAGCCTCATTCTGTGTTTGGCATCTGCCAGAGTGTGCGTGCTGTGTTTAGAGTTCACTCCAGCAACTCTCAGTCTGTCCAGGCCCATTCTGTGTTTGTCAACTGCCAGAGTGTGCGTACTGTGTCTTGAGTGTACCCCGGTAGCTCCGCAGCTATATTCTCTGCTCCACTGTGGGTGTCTGTCTTGCTAACATTAAGAGAGGCCAGTCCTTCCTGATAGGCTCTTCAGCCTCTCTCCCTGTACCTGTTACTTACCTCCGGTCTCTGTCCTGTCAGTACACTTGCTGTATGTCTAGCCCTACTCAGAGCATATCTATAGGGAGGTCTATTCCATCTTGTTTGTCAGTAGCCCCCCTCATCCTTCTTATCACTCATCTCTGGTTTCCACTATGTTAGCGGCCTGCCAAGGAACTGTCACCAGGGGCCGCGACCTGCTTGGAGCTTGCAGCCCAGACTATCCTCACCATTAGAGGCTCTAGCGAAGACTGGATCCCAGCTAGACTCCGCACCCCGGTGTGGTACCTGGGTGCCCGTAACACCATTCTACTCCTCAGCCCCTTCACATACTTTTTCCCCTTCATCATCTTCCCCTCCCCTCATCAAATCTCCCTCCTCTTCATTATCTCCCCCTCCCCTTTATCATTTCTCAATCCCCTTCATCATCTCCCCCTCCTCTCCATCATCTCCACCTTGCCTCGTCATCAGCTGCTCCTCTCCATTCACTTCATCATCTCACCCTCTCAAATCATCATCTCTCCATTTTCATAATCCCCTCCTCTTCATCAGCTCTGGCTCCCCATTCTCTTCATCACCTCCCCCCCATACATCATCTTCCTATTCTCATCATCACCTCCCGTTTCCATTCTCTTTATCATTTCTCTATTCACTTCATCAATTTCCCCCTCCTCTTCATCAGCCCCCTCCCCATTCTCTTCATCATTTCTCTATTCACTTCATCATTTTCCTCCTCCTCTTCATCAGCCCCCCTCTATTTTCAACAAAAGCAACCTGAGCATAATTCTGAGCAGCTGAAGGCAAGGCAGAATTAAAGGTAATAATGATATGTTTTTTTATAGTTTTCCCCATTGCAGCTGTGCAACATTATAATCAGTAAAGATGATATTTAGTAGAAGTTGATATCCTATCTAAAATAGTCACTTTAGATGATTATTTAGCATAATGAGCGATTGTCTCCAATCATGGATCCTGGATTTTCAACCAAAGTGGTGAAGAAGAGCCAGACACCAACCTGCCAGAGAGAGGAGCAACAGGGGTACTCTAGCACTCACTCAATTAATGTATGCAGTTGCAGTGTAGACTTTTTATGTGGTGCAGAAAATGGTGTCAGTCATCGCGATCACAATTTCGATAGGTGGCAGGTACAACATGGCTTGTCACTTGCTGATTTGTTGGTTGGTGCTGCAAAGGGGGTAAAACTTTGAATATTTTTTAGAGAGGACCATGGACAGTGAAAGCAGCAGTTTACCATTTCTCACACTTTAAGTATATTATAAGTATATTATAAGGAAAGCAAGAAGGTAGAGCTACATAAACAGCGGGCTGGGTGTATATAATGATTCAGACACAGATTCTTGCTGTGTGCACAGGGCTACTAACTCAGCATTGGGGTGTGCTGGCCCCAATATAAAGGCAAACAATGAAAAATGTATATTGTGCTGAGTGAGTAAATGCACCGGCAAGAAGAATAGCATAAAATGGCTCCTGGTAAAAAATGTATGTTTTATTAATATCACTATGAATATAAATAAAATACACATTGATAAAAGCAAATAAAGGGCACAAAATGCTAATATACAGATGGTAGGAATAGTGTGTATCCAGTTAGGAGATAAATTGTGCAATATAACTTGTGGGAATATCTCAGATATCGGGTGAATGGACTAGCGACGGCGGGCGTTCTTCTGGATCAGGCCCATTAGCACAACAGATAGTGATATCCATGAATTTTGACTGACATGAAATTACAAGGAAAACAGCATATATATATATGCAAATATATTAATAGATGCATCAACTACATGTTTGTATAATAGAATTATGATATAAATTACCATTTACAATGAAGAATGTGTGTGCTCTGTCTGGAAATGTGAGGTAACAAATCAGGAGTTACAGTTTTACTGTGCATACTATAGTATTGACTGAATTTGCACATCAATCACACATGGTGAATGGGAATGTCTGTGATTGTTATAGTATTACTAGAGCTACCTAAAGTTTTAGTTATGACTGGAACCTGTCACATTCTTGGAAACACAAAACAACGTGAACTATTTACAATTAAGTTTCTTCCAACTGCTTTAGATTAAGTTAATCACTTCTTCATCAGCTCTGGCTCCCCATTCTCTTCATCATCTCCCCCCCCCATACATCATCTTCCTATTCTCATCATCACCTCCCGTCTCCATTCTCTTTATCATTTCTCTATTCACTTCATCATTTTCCCCCTCCTCTTCATCAGCCCCCCTCCCCATTCTCTTTATTTTCTCCCCATCTCCCTATACTCATAACCTCCCCCTCACCATTCTCTTTATTATTTAATTATCCCCTTCATCATCTTTTCCTCCCCTTAACATCTCCCCCGTGTTGCAAAGCCCCTTCATATCCCCAATGTTGTCTTATGCCATCACCTTTATTATATTATTGAGTGTGCAGAGACCGTGCAGACAAAATACTTACCTGTTTTGTCCTGCACTGTTCTTCTGCACTCTATGTCGCGGCTCTGCTCTTCATGCCTGTGACGTCATGAGGTCACACGCATGGAGCTCTGCAATCAGGTCACAGGAGTCCGGCAGCTGTTAAATCTCTGACAGTCTGCTGGCTCCAGACACACTGATTGCCGATTGACAGCCGGCAGACTAGTAGAAATTTAACAGCTGCCGGACTCCTGCAGTGCCACTTGTCCTGTTCGGCGCCTAGAGCTCACGCTCTGCCTGCACCGCCTTCCCTACGCCACTGCCTAAGATAGAAACACAAGCTCTGTAGATATTTTTTCCAAAACGTGTCAACAGACTTTATTCCTACAACAATAAGGCACCTTTGTCTATTTAAAAATCTAAATGTGGTTCATTTTAAAAATAGATTAAAATAATATTAACAAACTAGTGTGATAAAGTGTATTTTAACTGTCAGCACGATTGCTATGAATAATGTTTATGATGTAATGAGTGGCATGTTGCTACAAATGAACATCAAACATAGAATTCTGTTTGCAGATTTTGGTCAGTAATCTGACTATGTGCTTGATGTTCATCTGGTAATTGTAGACCACCAGTCCAAATAAAAAACTGCTCTGGATAAGGGTAAATGTGCCCTCTTCCAGGACCTAATGCACGCTTATGAAGAAGCTGATTCTCTGTGTGTATTTTTAGGAACGGATAAACTGTGCATGCCCAGAACACAAAATTACGCATGAGATCCAGATGTTATACATGGGAATCCATAAATCACAGACTTTGACTCCTTCCTTAGAGAGATAAGTAAGAAGAGCCATGGCAGTCCTTCATAAGGAGGTAGTTAAGAGCGGACAGGGACATTGAAATGGGGCATTAAGGGCGCGGTATGCTAAGTATACTTAAGCACACACATACGCACTCTGAGAGTTAAGGTAGCCCTATAAACGTGAAAGTCAGCTAAAATTCATAGGAATGATGGGACTCTCATGGGAGTTCCCTTGCCATTTATGTGCGTATTTTTGTGAATCTCCACGCTCTTATTTAATTGATATCTGTGAATCCTGTCCCCTGTCACTTTCTTCCTTTCAGGTGTAATCATGTTGAGCTGTGCCCATATTTATAGTGCTCATGTACATACAGGTGTAAAAGTGTATGCAAGTCCCTGCATATGATGTTCAAATTAGGTTTTGGGCCCAAACTCTTTAAACTAACGAATGAAATATGATCCTTATACACTATTGGGGTTATTATTATTTTAGTGATGAACTGATTTCTTAAACTTAGTTTTACATAGATATAATTTATTTTAAGATGATATGTGTGTAAGTCTAATGCTTAGGAACTACAGGGAAGTGAGTTAAGGATTAATACAAACGAGAACTTCCTCTTTTAAAACATTTTCTAAAAGGTGAATACAACATTGGTGGCAGATTGAAAAGGTGCATATTGTCAGTTACTACTTCCTTTAAAATGTAATTGATTAAAAAATCATAACAGACATTGTAGAGGATAAATATAAGCTTCAGATATATGGTACACGCTACCAGTTTCTGTCTATTGTACGCATTATTGACCTACAATAATAACACGGGCCTTGATTCAGAGTTTGAAGATAACAGAGGAAAGTTACACCTGGGCAAATTATGTTTATTTCAGGGGAGTCAAATAAATTTTATTCTATGCATGCAGGGATAATACTTAAATTATTGCACGCAGATAATGACCAGATTCACTTTTACACTTTATTTAGACTTTGGCTGTTAAACATCACCTTTCAACTATAATACTATTTGTAACAGATGAAATTTGACTCCTTTGAAATCAACATGGTTTTGCACGATTCTAGCTGTATGCACGAGAGAGGGAAGTGCACCCCCCTCTCGTGCTGGCTTTATGGCAGTTACGCTGCCATAAGACTGCCTTAACTTAAACATATGGATCACCCCCCACCCACCCATCTTTCGTAATTTGTGCTCGTACTTATCTCCTATCATACGGAACTCCTATCGTACTGAACTCCTATCGTACTTAACTCCTATTGGACGGAACTCCTATCGTACGGAACTAAGTTGTATAGAAGTTACTATTGCAACTGCAGCATAACATCTGGAGGGCGCATGCGTACATAAGTGGGCTAATGGACTTAGGTCTGGATCCGGTCCTTATTTTCAAATAAGGACCACAGTCATTACTTAGATTACATTACATTTTTATATGTTATGTTATTACAATATTGCTTTGTGGCATGTATGTTTTTTTCCAGGAAAGATTCATTTATGAATGGAAGAAAAATAAGTATCTAGCACAACTTATATTTTTGAATTTTTTGTTATGAATTTACCTGTTTTTGCACATTTGATCCTGTTTTAATATTTTATCTATTTATTTGAAGACTGATAAATGGTTTTACTTTGATAGATAAATACAAATTGGCATCTGTAATAGTCTGTAGCCATTTCAGTGTGGTATAATCTGTTACCACCACAAACAGTATCTGAGTTCAAACTGACCACTTCACGACCAAACAATTAGTTTTCCACTACTGAGTATTTTGTTTTTGGAGGAAACAACTACCTGCTTAGCTACAATATAGATTATTCAACCCCTTTAAACTCCTGGCAGAGGACTGCCCGAAAGCACATTTCCCATTTTTGTAACATAAGCTGCTTTCTAAAGTCCAGCGATTTTAAAATTTGGCCCTTTACATAGGAGCTCAATGATGGTTTTAAAAGCAGTTTGCCACTTTGGGGTCCAATCTGCCAGAGTGTAAAAATGGAGTGGATGGCGTAGTACCAGTAACCTTCTAAAGTTGATTTAGAACCTCAGTTTGCTTAAAATTTTGTGAACAAACACCTTGCATTTACTTTTATTTAACTGTATTACATAGAAACATAGAAAGTGACGGCAGATAAGAGCCACATGGCCCATCTAGTCTGCCCATTTGTTTATTGAAAACTATACTGACCCTAGACCCCCCTTTAAACTCCTGGCAGAGGACTGCCCCAAAGCACATTTCCCATTTTTGTAACATAAGCTGCTTCCTAAGGTCCAGGGATTTTAAAATTGGCCCTTTTCATAGGAGCTTAATGATGGTTTTAAAAGCAGTTTGCCACTTTGGGGTCCAATCTGCCAGAGTGTAAAAGTGGGGTGGATGGCGTAGTACCAGTAACCTTGTAAATTTGATTTAGAACTTCAGTTTGCTTAAAATTTTGTGAACAAACACCATTGCATTTACTTTTATTTAACTGTATTGGTTGTTTGTTTTGTTTTTGTTATTTTATGTTCTATGAAAGTCTCTATATGTAGTGGATCATTGTATTTCTAACTTAATGCAATATCTGTTTATGTTTATTTGTAAAGTATGTCATGATTATTCTTATTTCAAGTTGATGGTCAAAGCCTAATCAGTGCGTTTAGTTACGTATCTTTGAATTATAAGCAATTTTAAGCACCTAAATGCACGTCCCATTCACAGCTGTTCGCATGTACCTAATTATACGCAAGAAAGAATTATGCCCTTACGTATCTCTCCTCACACAGGGGGAGTGGTTAAATGGGTTCTTTCTTTTCTCTGAATCGGTATTGTGGATATTTCACATGCGTATATTTAGGTAAGTTCTCAATTTTAATCCTAAGTGTGAATCAGGTTCATTGTCTTCCTAGTAGGATTGCTTCTGGGATGATGACTTCTGGCACGGAGAAAAGCTTGGAGCTGTCTAGCAAGACTCTCCTGGAGATGTATCTTATAGAGAGGCCAGGACATTGTTCAGATGCTGTCTTCGCAAAATGAAATCTATGAAATCAAAGCAGCTGGTTAAAGCCATGTCATAATTATGAACATGTAAATATGGGCAGAATCCTGAGATCCAATTCTGATGTAATTGGGTCCCAAAGCAACAAATACTCTTACTTCCCTCACACCAACAGACCTCTGTTAGTAAGGCTTTCCTTCAGTTTTCCAACTCCTGCAAACTTAAAATGGTGAAAGTGAGAACGTCATGATCAGAAGGTAGAAAGGGCACACCTATACTATACATTGCTATACCAGGGCAAGCCCACGTGTGGTCCCAACCCTGCACATCTATCAGAAGGTGCCAGAAGTGTCATTTCTGTTAGGCTGGATACGCAAAACGCTCCAATTGGTGAATACGAGGAAAATAGTGTAAAATCAGTCTTCAGTCTCCATGTCCAGTGTCTTCTGTATCTAGGAAGCGCAAGAGCCAGATGTAAATTATGTGTCTAGCTATCTACTTGTAGTATAAAGCTGATAATTTGACACCTGATGAAATTTGCAGTGAAGATGGAAAAAAGCTTGGCGTGCGCTTTTTCCCATTTATTATGGTAGGCAATATTTGCACCTCTATGGGGGCGCATAAAAATCCACAAATAAAAATTAGCGGGATTAGCTTCGCATCGCAAATAACACGGGTGTGAAGCTAATTGAATCAGGCCCTTTGTATATAGGTGTATATTCAACATAGCAGACCCAAATTATACATATAGTACATTCTGTCCACAAT
The DNA here is from genome assembly GCA_011038615.1 of Limnodynastes dumerilii. NCBI lineage: Eukaryota > Metazoa > Chordata > Amphibia > Anura > Limnodynastidae > Limnodynastes > Limnodynastes dumerilii. Next base: position 233,419 of record WWET01001226.1, read on the forward strand.
AATGTCTGCCCCAGCCCCCAGATGGCATAAGCAACAGCTTAAGTACTCAAATAATTATAAAAATATATCAGAATGTATTTCAGATAAAATACTATGACAGTGTAAATATTTAAGATAGATAAGTAATGCCCTAAAACCTGGTTTCTGTCATTGTTATGCTTGTACACAGCTCATTGATTCACTGGTATGCAGTTTAGAAACACCCAATAGGATCGTGGGAGAAATAGTAACAATGTGAAACAAAATGAACATTCTGATATTTATTAATAAAATCACTTCTCCTTTTCTTTTTTACGGATTTGAAACTTGCTAACATGGCAATATGTTTACAAGAAACAATGCTTTTTTTTTTTAAACAGCTTTTCCTTTATATAAAATACACACTAATTAGACGGTTAAGTTCCCAGGAGCCTCATAGCAAATGTAGATTAAAAATGTCATGTTTCTGATGGAAACGTATAAAATGTCATTGACAGGTAATAAACACTTATTACTAAATTTTAATACACTATGGACAGGATCCAGACTTATAAAAAGTGCTGAGCTCAGCGGTATCGCAAGCCTGGATACGGCCCTGTGTTATGCTATCATATATTAAAGCTTAGACCCAAAAGTCAACACATTGACTCGTAGTTGCAGATATAATAATGGCATACACATTTGAGGTTTGTTTTCTTACAACTACATCATAGGAAATCAAAATAAAAATTCTGACATTTCAAAAATCTCAGATTTTTGAATCTCAAAGCTGTATTAAAAAAAACTTTATGTATAGAATAATCTATAAAATTAAATATTATTACTGAGATTGCATAAAAAAATGTTACTGTTATGAAGGACCAGAATATAGACAGTAATTTGTACATGCTTGGGTGGGGTGCAGTTATGCTGACAATACAAACACTCTGAAAACTAAGTTTGGACAGTGGAAATGATATCTGACTTACCTCATATTTTAATTTAACTAGACAAGACTTCATGGGAAATTACATGACCACACTCAAGCATATATTATAGCCTTATATTATTCTGTATTTATCTTATATAATAAAAAACAAGAGATGTAAAAGTAAACTAAACAAACACTGAAAATGCGACAATACAAACACTCTGAAAACTAAGTTTGGACAGTGGAAATGATATCTGACTTCCCTCATATTTTAATTTAACTAGGCAAGACTTCATGGGAAATTACATGACCACACTCAAGCACTCAAGCATATATTATAGACTTATATTAGTCTGTATTTATCTTATATATAATAAAAAACAAGAGATGTAAAAGTAAACTAAACAAACACTGAAAATGCAAATACCTACAGTATAAGAAAACCCATAGAAGGTCAGAATATTGAAGTTTGTGTTAATGCTGCTGGTTTTCTGGGAGAGAATCACTTGGAGCTAGATCCAGACAGTGCCACGCTTTACATGCATGAGTGGGTCTGAAATTACGCATCATAGAGGGGAGTGCATACCCTCTCCCTTCTTGTCTAACTTAGTTACGTATGTCTGAAGGTACGTTAGCGGAACATCTGGCGCCGATGTTCCTGGACAGGGGACTTAACGTAACGTACTTGCATAAGTCCCCTGTCAGACAAACTTCTGGATCCACTATGACCAGATCTTCACTTCTGATTCCTTTACGGTCAGATGTAATGTATCAAATGTATAGGTTTCTTTCATGTGTTTGGATAATGGGGCTTAGGCCAATTCTATTCATAGTGATTATTCATTCATACTAAGAATATCAGATTTGAAAAAAGAAAATGTATCCATGTTTTACAGTATAATTATACAAAAACATGGTCCTAACAGGAAAATGATTTAATGGTTATTTATTTTTGCAATTAAACAATGCACACAAAATCATTGCCTTTGGCAAAATATGCAAATAATGAAAGATTAAGCTTTATCCGTTTAAGCTGTCATATATTGTATATGACAATAGTATACGACATGTAAAGTACTTCTGTAATGCAAATAAGCAGCAGCTGCAAGTTGTAATATGAAAATGTCTTTGGATATCTCACTGTTCTGGTGGTTAATATGTGTAACTAATACACGGCTCAAAGAGCTTTTTGCCAAATTTAATGTGTCAGATGCAGAGAGATCCAAGTTTCTCCAACATTCGTCTTCTTATTACAGACATGCCCTTATGATGTATACCAGTCAAGGCCTCTATATGCCCACAATGTTATATGCTAGCCATCTCTACAATGACCGTGGTTAACTTTTTAAGTTTGGATACTGATAAGATAATGAATATTATTTGAATCCTTATAAGTTTGACTATTATCCTGTGTTAAGTTCAACAGGTCTCCCTTAAGCTGGCTCATCCAGCTTATTGCATTGCACTGACTTACTGGATAATGAAGCTGACATGATTTTCATCATATCACAAACATACACAGCTTCTTTCCCTGCAGTACCTGGGCACTTCTGTGAGTGGGTGGTGCTACACACATACTTTGGGAACCACTGATACAGAGATGAATTAGTCTGCTTGTTTTTAACACCCTCCTGTTTTTAGTGAGGATATGCCTTTTGCATCACTTCTCTAAGAGGAGCAATAGCCAGAACTCCCATTTTCTATTGGCAACGGTCCTGACTTCTATCCAGCCAGGATGCTTTCAAATGGTATTTTGGAGGCTGGTCCTGTTCCCATTGGTCAGACAGCATGTAAATAGCCAGTAGGCTATGTCATCCAGGTCATGCTATGATACCTGCTCCTCAGTGCATGTCAGAATTTTTTCTTGCCTTGACCCTTACAACCCAGTCTGTTCCTGATCATTCTTTCCCATGCTGTTCCCACTTTACCATACCCTCTCTTTTATCTTTGTACACTATGTCTAGTCCCACCTATTGTCACTGAGCTGTTTTTAATACCATTTGGCACTACCTGTGCTGTGTCTATTACCACCTGGCACTACAGTGCTGTATCTATAACTTCTGACACTACCTGTACTATCCATACTATTACCCGCGCTGTGTCTATTTCCAATTGTCACTATATGCACTGTATCTGATACTATCTGATACTACCACCTACGACCCAGAACTATCTATGCTACCTTCCATTTCTACTTGACTCTAATGGTACTACCCGTTCTCCTGTCACAACCGTGTCTAGTTCAGTATGGGTGTAACTGTAACTGTGCCTCTTCTCTGTGAGCTTATTGCAGCACTAGCCAACCTTACTAGTCCCTGTGTTTCAAATCTATTCTGGAGGTTGCCATAAGACACCTGCCGGTTTCCGGCAGCCCAGTCTGTCCAGTGAACACCAGGCTCTCAGTTAGACTCTGCACCTGGGTGAGAAGTCTTCCGTAACACCTGTATTGTTTTGGAACATTTGTAATACTTTCTGCTCAGAGAATTATTGGTATGGGATTAGATCACCATATCACCCCTTATTTCATTGGTTTCCACCTTTATGTTGGCCACAGTTCTGTTTAGTTCCTCCCTATATTTAATATGTTTCAATTGAATCTGTTTTTATCTTCAGAAAGACAGTACAGATAGGGAAGCATGCTGGTTGAGATCATACCGAGAGTTGTGTCACTTTTCAAGGCATATTGTATATATGGCAGTGGGAATGGACTAAGCTTCTTTAGCTAATATAAAGAGAGATCCTGATCGATGAATCCCAGATGGTGCTAATTTCTTAATTTATGGGAAGTTTCCCTAGTCATGGGGGGCAATGAATGCATAGCAAGACACAGCAACATTTGAGGGTGTATATGAAAAAAGGGAAACAATGGAAAATGTGGTGTAATGCACAATTCAGAGCAGTCCACTGGGTCTCCCTATGAGCAGCGGTTGATGTACGGTTGAATTATCTAAGCACACCCATTAAAGCTTAGTGGTAAATAAGGAGTTAGATAGTATTGTTAGGCAAAATATATTGCCAGTGTGCATGTGATTGCAGCATTATTAGAATGGGGATTACTGGAGGCCATCTGCTATTAATGGCTTTTTAGTCAAGGCTGCTGAAGAGGCAGTAATGAGTAGTGAGTCTCAAGAAGATGGGGGATTTATGTTCTGCTGTACTGGAATTCAAGATGATCCCCTGGTGTCTTTGTGGTTTCTGTGGAGTTTCTAGAGTACAACTTCCTAGTGGAACAATGGACTTTTTTTTAGGAACCAGGGAGGGAGCACAGCAAATGGTCTGAGGTCCCACAGGATGTGCCATTTCTTGCACCATTTACCATTAGTAAGTGAGTGGTGGAGAGTCAGGCTTCCTGCTAGGCCATGCAATGGAAGTAGGTCTCTGGTCTCAGTAGCAGAGAGGAGCCTGCGGCTCTGGTCCTTCTATGAATGATGGCCATTATTGTGCAGTAGGTATAGATAGATATCTTGTGGTGGTCCTGAATTTGCAAATCTGTCATGTCAACTGAGCCACACTCGTAAATCACCTTTACACATTTATTTGTGCTTCAACTCAAAATATCGTCATAATAAAATGTTTTACTTTGTCACATTTTTGTAACTACAGAACAAAAGTTGAGTATAATAGTTTAATCTTTTAAAATATAAAAATCGGGGAAAAAATGGTGCATAATTTTATTACATTAGTAATATCTGAAGAATAAAACACAAGACTTTTTTTTTAATTTTAAATGAGCATTTAATGCACCACAGCCTAAATGTATTTATCTTCCCCCCTGTTGCTACTTCCTAATAGCATGATCCCAGCTACTCTCTGGCAGTGGGAAATCTTTTCTTTTTGCCTAACAGCTTAGACATTTGCCTATAAGTGAATTGAGGCAGGGCCAGTCAGTAGTGCTCCCTGTAAATAGTTGGCAGGAACCCTTTGTTCTTGCCAGTAATAGGGCCTCATTTACAAAAATCGATTTTTCATGTCGATTTCAAAGCGACAGAAATCATCGCGATTATGCCGCAATTTTTTGGGCAAAATCGCGGTATTCACAAAGGGACGCTTATCTTGGGCGATTTTAAATCACCGCCGATAAGCATTGCTTTATACAGGGCAAAATCGCTGTGCATTTCTATAGAAAAGCACAGCGATTTTCCCGTTCCGAAATCGCCGTTGCTTACATGTGTTAAAAAAAACAAAAAACAGCACAGCATGGTTGTAAGGCTTAGCCTTGCTGCGCTGATAGAACTACAAGTGTCAGCATTGCTGATCCTTCTAGTTCTATCAGCGTCAGCATGGTAAGCCATATAGGCATGCTGCGCTGCGTGCTGTAAAAAAAACACATACAGTGACACATAAGCATTTTACATATACAGTACACACATAAATTACATTAAACATCAGTAATACTGCCTATAATGTGCCCCCATAATTCTATAAATATACAGGTGGCCACCCTGCAGTGTAAAATCTTTTAAAAGTGTCCGATAGTGTGTGCAGAAATATTAATAAATAATTCATACCGGTAAGATGTCATCTGTCTTGGGAATACTTGATTGTAGAATCTTCTTTAATTATTTATATTCTTCTTCTGTAGGATGAATTCTTCTCCCCTTGCTGATGTTCCTCCGAAGCTTGCTTCAGACAGTCGTCACGAACATTCTTCATGTGATGCGGCTCTACTAATGATTATACGGTAAGTAGAGCAGCCTCTAGAGGCCCAGCATGCAAATGAAGTCAGGACCTCTATAAAAGAGGCTGCTCTACTTACCGTATAATCATTAGTAGAGCCGCATCACATGAAGAATGTTCGTGACGACTGTCTGAAGCAAGCTTCGGAGGAACATCAGCAAGGGGAGAAGAATTCATCCTACAGAAGAAGAATATAAATAATTAAAGAAGATTCTACAATCAAATATTCCCAAGACAGATGACATCTTACGGGTGAGTATGAATTATTTATTAATATTTCTATCGGACACTTTAAAAACATTTTACACTGCAGGGTGGCCACCTGTATATTTATAGAATTATGGGGTCGTGCCTTTGGTACACTGAAAAACACGTCAAGTATATTGACATGTGTTTTTCAGGGTCAGTGTCGGGCGCTTTCACTGAAATCGCCCCACACAGCAGGCGATTTTTTTTACAGTGATTTAATCAAATCGCCTTTAGTGAATCCGACAAGTTCTATCTTTTAAATGGCAAACATCTGAACGCTTTCTGTCCATCGATGTTTGCCTTGACGATTTGGCCAAAGATTCAAGTCCCGGGAGTTTGGCTTTAGTGAATATGGCGATTTGTTAATCACAGCCAAACTCCCGGGATGTTTTGGCGATTTGGACCAAATAGAGTTTAGTAAATGAGACCCATAGTGTCTGGTATGTTGCCAACTTCTTGATCTATTAGGTGGATTGCTTTGCTGTTGTTCCTGCATTTTTCCTGGCCCTTGTTTCCTTGCCTGCTTCTTCCAGTAGTTTCCTTCGTGGTCTTTTTGTCCTGTTCTCCCACACTCCACTCCTGGCATTTCTGGTGTGTGTTATTTGTGTTCTGCCATGTTGTGTCATTTTGTTTTTCCACTTTCCACTGATTCTTCCAAGTGGAAGTCCTGCACTCTTTTCTGTCTTGCACCTTGCTTGTCGCCCTTTCCATCTGCTGCATTTAATGTATTTTTCCATCTCACATTACACTGTGATTTTCAGGACTTCTTTGGAATTCTCTGTGACCACTGTGGTCTTTCCTCCATTCATATTTTGTTTGTCTCATTTGTCCTTTGGTACAGGTTTTCATGCACTTCTCTCTCTTTTCCACTGTATTTGTACTTCCTCCTTGGGAATTACCACCCAGGGCTATGACCTGTTGAGAGTCTGTAGCCAAGTGCCAGATTTGCTAAGCTGCGGGTTTGGGAAAGTGGAGATGTTTCCCATAGCAACCAATCAGATTTTAGCTGACACTCTATATAATATGTAATATGTAATCTCCAATTTTCCAAACCCGCAGCTTAGTAAATATGGCCCCAGGTCTGTAAACAGTCTCCCTTGTTCTCTCTGCTACCCTACACTCATTAAAACTGGTCATGCATTTTTCCAATCTAGTAATGCAATAAGTCAAACTAATTTTTGATTAAAGCAAACAATTTTTTCCCACTACATTCTTTTTAATGTAATTCACTTTTTTCTGTATGGTAGTAGATTTTTTTGAAGTGTGGTTTTTAATGTGAGCGCGTTCTGTATAACAATAACTTTTTATGTTATACTACAAGTTTAGCCCATTGTGCATCTTATTGAGAGGTTTAAATGATCTTCAGAATTTGGAACAGCACTAGAGAAGTGAGACGACTACTTACCAACCCTGGCATCTCTAAGTACCAATAATGTATGATATTCTTGCATTTCAAAAAGTTGAAAAGTGTCTTGTCTATGTGCTTTAAATCTCTAAGCATACTATATTATGATCTATATTTTGTCTTTTTATGAATAAAGAGACTCACAAAGATACTGGAGAGTTACTTTCATAGTGAAGGTGAAAGTAAAACCAGTTTGTATGTGGTACTATTATGATTCTTTTGTTCTATTTACAATGAATTGAGTTTAATTATGCAGCCAAGCCTACTTTCAACAGACAAACACTGAAGTGAAACTTAAAGAAATATAGTCCATAAAAAGCAAATAGATAGGTAACAATACAATGACAAAGTGCTTCAGCAATGAATTCCAAATATCGGATAGTAATGCTTCCTCTTTTACTATGTACTCTTGTATAAAACCACATGGAGAAGTTATTTCAAACCATGTAATCTATACAATCTACAAATGTATTAAAGAACAACTTTCACTTTCGCCAAGACTCTGTGGAGCGTGCTTAGCTGCGTAGATACGTGTTGCCCATACATACGTGTGCGGATCACTGCGGTTACGTTGACAAAAGTTAAGGTAGGGTTTGAAAAGCGTATCTTGACAAAATTTTTAAGGAAGGGGAGAAAGACAGTATGGGTTTATTTAGCTGGCTACCCCGAGGATTGGTGGGAGTTGTCGCCTCAAAATGCTGCTTTTAGAAGTAGAGAAAGACGAAAATTTATTTTCAGCTGTCTCTATTTCAAAAAGATATTTTAGAAATGTTTTTCTCAGAATGGGTTAGTATGCCGATCAGCATACTTACCCATTCAATTTTAGTAAATGCTGCTGACTGGAGAAATGAGTAAACCTCTCCGGGGAGTTTTAGGGTTAGGCTGTGGAGAAGGGAGGGTAATGGTAAGGGTTAGGGTAATGAAAGGAGAGGGTTAAGGTTAGAGTAATGGAAGAGGATGGTTAGGGTAATGGAAGGGAGTCTTAGGGTCAGGCTGCGGGGATTAGAGACTTAGGGTCAGGCTTTGGGGATGGGAGTCTAAGGGTAAGGCTGTGGGGAAGGGAGTCTTAGGTTTAAGCATGTCAATAAGGGAGTCTCACTATCAGGCTGCAGGTAAGACAGTCTTAGGGTTAGGCTGCAAGGAAGGGAGGGTTAGGGTAATAGAAGAGGAAAGTTAGGGTTAGGGTAAAGGAAGGGGGTGGTTAGGGTAAGTATTAGGGTAAGGGTTACAGTTAAATTTATACTTACCCTTTGCAGCACCTTCTTCTCTCTTGCAGGGATCGACTGCTTTGCCTCTGTGAGAGAGAACAACTCTTTCGTCATTCGCACACACACATGTGTAAACCAGTGGTTTCTTCTCCATGGACCGGATCCAAAATTAATAGACAGCTGACTTATGTACTGTATGTAATTTGTGAATTGGTACTGCACATACGCAGTACTAAGAATTCCGCATTGGAACACGGCCACCTAATGCTGTATTCCATGCGGAATTCAGTTTCTGCATGCGGGACAGGCCCACTCATCGGGCCTGATCCAGACCTACGACCGCAATCGTTTTATGGGCGTATAAACTTTCACGCCCATAACACTTCCATTGATTGTACCTACTTACGACGGCTGAACCCTACCCTAAGTTTTTCCAGCGTACGTGCAAATTTTCGTACCGATACGCTGGTCATACTGGGCTTAGCACACCCGTGCTTTACAATTTAAATGGCTATCCCCGCCTCTGTGTAGTAACTCGAGCGTCCAGACTATCGTCGTACAAAACACACACCCCTTGGGCGAAAAATACGCTGAAAATACGCTCGCTGTACGCTCATGTCCTTCGGACGAATGGAAGTTGTCATACTGCACATGCGCAGTGCGTTTTTTTTGTCCGATTTTTCGCTTACGATCGGCGTACTATTGCATGATCAGGCCCATCATGTGTATGATATGCATGGTGGGGATAGCTATGTTAATCATACAGTAAGGGCTTGGCTAAGTCCTTATGTACAGTCCAGTATTCCACACACAACAGGATGCAGTTCACTTAAATCCCTTACGAACATCAGAGTGTAGGGGAAAGTGCACTGTTCTTCTACCTGTGAAACTTAGAGTAAGCTATTCAGTTTGGATCTGTTCCAAGCAACCAGTATTTGTTAAGCCCTGAATTAAGTAGCCATATCTCATGGGTAGTTTACCCGTTAAAACAAATTATTAATTGTCTGGTATTAAAAAGTTAGACATTTTCTTTAGGTTTAAATGACAACTGATTTATAATAGACACAATGAAAAGTTATTTTTCTTATAGCATTATACATACATACGTCTTAACAAAACAACCAATATATGCATGGCAATTGTGCAAGCTAATACTGGGATACAAATATGAATAAGTCACTGATTAAGCAGAGAGGAGATGGTGGTCAAGGCAGGGAAAGGAAAAAGCTCTCTTGTGCAGGATAAGGTATAGAATGTAATCGTAGTTCTGGATCCATCACTTAGAGGGAAAGAAAAAACACAGTGGTCAAACCGAGTGAGATGTAAAGGGATGAGTAGTTTGTTAAAATGAAGGGTTAGTTTAATTAACTACTTTTATATATGATTATAATATATAATTATTGACTTATTTTAATTTTGATAGTTATGTGGTGACCTGGTAAACTTATAGCAAATCCAGAAGGCAGGAGTATTCATTTTTAAAGTTGGGAATAGAGAAGGAGGTATTCCCTAGAGCAAAGTGAGCTGGTAGGTGTGTGAAGTGATGAGGTGACAGAAGATTGGTTAAGGGCTTTACAGGTAGGACATTTAAAGATATTTCAACACTTCCTATTGGACAGGAAAGAATTTTCATTGACGTTTGAGTTCTGGTTCTAGCCATGGGTGCGCATCACTTTGTATTGGCGATATCTCTTTTGTGATTTGGAACCACACCAATCAGATCAGACATGTACTTATTTACCTTTAATAAAATGAAATGATCATTTTATATTTGACACCTATTTAAAACCTATTTTCCAACAAGTAAGGTCGCAATGGCGGCAATTACAAAATTGACAATGATACACCTAACACCATAAGATTACCAGTCTCATTGTTGATAAGTTTATAAAAACCAAAAACATTATGTTGGCTTCTGTGTCTTCCGACTGCTTTCCTCTGTTTGCCCCCCACTCTACAAAACAAACTATAAATAGAACATTATGTTCTACATTTGTGTGTACCCTGCTGCTCTTCGCCCAATACATGAACAAATATATCAGTCTTGTTCAAGATCAACAAAATATACAGAGGAGAATTAGATCATATAGCACTGGGTATGTACTCTGTATCCACGTTCAGCCATATCTCCTACATTCTTTCAGTTCTGATAAGGTTGCAATTGCACTCAATAACGTAATTACGTCACAAGATGCGCTGGAAATACGTTACTCATCCGATTAGCATGCAACTACGTGAAAGTACCTAAATACATTAACAAGTGTATTTCAACGGGAAAAAAATATACACCAACCCACATACATAAAATTATGTATGTGTGTATAAGTGTAAGGTGGGGGGTTCAAGCGCTAGGGTATATACTTCAAGAGTGTAAATCTTCTAAATATGGTAACCAGTGGGGAAATATGGTGAAGTGGTGGAAAATAAATAAATAAAAATCTTGGAACCAAGGTGTATGCAGCAACAGCTATAGTAACGCTAAGATCAGAGTCCTTCCTGAAAGGGTGATGCTTAATTCCAAGGCGCATGGGACATAAGAAATAAATAAAAAACTTTAATCAATATATGTGGTTAAACAAATATTAAAATAACAGAACAGGACGGCATACCAAGGGAGATGGAAATCGTAACCGCGAGTGGAGTGTCACCGCCAGATGTAGAAGCCCGGGTGCGGTGTCCTCAACAACCTCAGCGTGGAGTCCCTGGGAGATGACGTCCTATGTAGTGTGCCGGCTGACTCACGCGTTTCAAGCTCTGCCTGAGCTCTTTCTCAAAGTCAAAAATGACTTTTTTTTGTTTCCTTCCTCTTTAGACACACACGCAAACAGAGGAAGGGGGTGCTGAAACTGAGCACCACTGCCAGCCCCCTCAGGGTTCTACTCAGTCTGACCATTCTCCTGTATTGTGCACATTTCTTGCATGCAATAGGGAAGAGCAGGAGCAGCTTTGTAACAGCCAATGTCTGCTTGAAAATGCTGAAATATTAGACTGTAGGGCTACTAGCCAGAAGCGCCTAGCTAGTAGTCAGGAGCACAAAGGTGATGAGTTGGAGAGGTTGGCTGCAGATGTCGAAGGACTTCCTTTACCACTGTCCTTAAGCCACAGCAGCAGTTCCAAAATCCTACTTCATCAGCAGAAATTACCTCCCCATTATTACTCTCACCCCCAGTATATGAATTGGATTCCAAATCCCCTCCCGCTGAACCATTTAACCTAACCATTTTAGTTACTTGGTTAGCCATTATGGAATTACGTTAAGTACCTCTTTGCATATCATGTAGACTTATGCCCACAACCCATATATTTTATTTACATATTTTTGCTGTGATTTTATGGTGCATTTTCTTTATATGTCATTTAGCCCCCAAGATAATTATTAATTATGACCTCTACCATATGGCATCGTGCCTCTTTACAACCCAATTGTCATGAGAACCACCTGACGGTGGCCAAAGTAACACCAGTACTTGTACCACTGGTTGAGAACCCTTGTTCTACAGTAATTGTTTTACAGTTGTAACTTAAGGAGCTAAATGTAATTCAAATGGATGTAAAATGTTTGCATAACAGTAAGGGTGTGTACACTGAGGCTTTTTCAACAGATAATCTTACCAATCACACAATCAAAAGCCCGTTTCAGCAGATAGTATACCAATGTGCACTGTGCAAAGATGCTCAAAAATCTTTTCAAACCATCTGTGATCTTTAGATTTGATCTTTTGGAGCTCCTAATATTCCAGATAAACTATGGAAATATATCTTTTGCTTTTTGCAAGTGTGTATTGTGTCTTTTAGGAGCTCTTTGGACAGTACATACTGGTAAGATATCTGCTGAAACAGTCTTTTGATTGTATGACTGAAAAGATTAGCTGCTAAAAAAAAATCGCAGTTTATACTCTGCTTAACATTTAACTTTTAACATTTCAACTACTTACATGAGATATATCACAACTTTTTGTTTTATTTGAGAAGCTTTCTGGGATTATGACCTCCAATCCTCAGGGTCATCTGCATTTGAGTCACTAAGAGCAATCTGGCCATCCTCACACACCACTCCTCAGTGCACCAGCCTACTACAGCCAGTGCATATATGAGAGCTCCACTAGTGCCTTTGAGGCACTGAAAACCTTCCTCGACCAGTTGCTGTTTGCAGATTTAGGTAAGGAGTCAGTAGACAAGGGTGGCAAGGATAGGCAGCATCATCTGCATTTTTTTTAAACAATTTTTATTATTTTCTTTTAAACATGACAATGAAAGACATATGATGATGAACAGTGCATGTTTTAATAATCATAGACATTCGTACAGGTTATACTGTCCATTATATGAAGAAGGCATGAGTTATATGAATAAAACATTCCATGTCTCATCTCATGTACAGCAAAAAGAAAATACAGTGAATAGAATAGAATAGAAAAGAACAGAAACATAATAAAAGAAAAGAAAGCAAACAAGAAGGTATTCTAGGTTCGGTCTCCTCAGTTTCATTTCACAACACAGTTATAACATGGCATAAGCACAGCAGGTATATTAAGGCTAGTTAGTACACAACATTGAATTATTTGCAATATAACAATCCCCCATTATCTGAAAGTCTTAAAATGTTGGAAGAATGATAGCAGCCCAATACATCATGATAGAGGTCAACCCGCATTATCACCCTCTGGCAGCTTGCGATAAAGATACCAAGAAGTAGATTCGAATATACTAAAGATATGATTTTGGGTGGTTTCATTCAAAGAAGATATATATACACCACAATTTTTATGAAACCGCTCAACAACTTTATCTATATTTGGCAGGGTAGCCCGTCTGTCAAAGTATAAACATGCATGATATGTTTGACTGGAGAGAAATGGAGGAGCACGTTTAATCCAACAATTCAAAATTGCCTTTTTTGCCACTGTAATTAGTTGGAAGAATAATAGCAGCCCAATACATCATGATAGAGGTCAACCCGCATTATCACCCTCTGGCAACTGGCGATAAAGATACCAAGAAGTAGATTTAAATATACTAAAGATATGATTTTGGGTGGTTTCATCCAAAGAAGATATATATACACCCCATTTTTTATGAAACCGCTCAACCCCTTTATCTATATTTGGTAGGGTAGCCCGTCTGTCAAAGTATAAGGTGTAATGCATGATATGTTTGACTGGAGAGAAATGGAGGAGCACGTTTAATCCAACAATTCAAAATTGCCTTTTTTGCCACTGTAATTATGATAATAAGTATGGGGATTAGTAAAGTTTTCCTCTCGCCCAAGTCCCAGTTCGCGAATTTCCCAAATAACATTGCTAACGGGTCCATTTAGATCCGTATCTCACATACAACATTTATGAACTGTGCCACCTTGTTCCAAAACCTTGCGATTTTGCGACAATCCCAAAAGTTATAATAAAAGGAGGCCCCCTCCTGTTTACATTTCACACAAATACCCAATTCATCCAGGACCATATGCCTGCGCTGATTTGGGACAATATACATTCTATGGATAGTGTGGAGATGTACCTCTTGGAGCTGTGCAGAATGAAGTGTTTTCATGACCTCATGTGGTTCTGAAGGATGTAACTGAGTTCCAGATCAGGGACATCTCCCCTCCAGGTGGCAACCTTTGCATCCCACAATTTAGGCACCCCAAGTGACAGAATGTCCTTTTGTATATAATTTTGTCCGGTATCTGTTGGTCCTGAGAAAAGGCAACAAATCCATCAGAGTATCGGTAGAAGCAGGCGTTGTCATACCACAACTCTGGGACTGGACGAAATGGGGGACCTGCAGATATAAAAAGAACTGGGAATTGGACAAGCCGAATTTCCCCTGTAATTGTGCAAAGGAAAACATATTCCCCCCAGGGTGAAAAACATCTTTCGTAGGTCGGATTCCCTAGTCTGTCCATTTTCTGCATATCCCATGCTCGAGACTCGGGGCAAAGCTCGGGTTTCCCAAAATGGGGATATACGTAGAAGTCTGTGGGTTTCTGCCATATTTAACGTTGATAGCCAACCAGGAGAAGTATGTGTCCCTGAATAATATATTGTTCATTATATTTTGTGGAATAAGTTTACGAGGCTGTAGCAGCATAGCCGCTGGGGAGTAGGGGTGGAAAATAGCTTCTTCAAGCTGTAGGTTAGTATAGGTGTCTTTGCCTAAGAACCAGCTGGAAATATATCTAAAAAAAACTGCTTGGCAGAAAGACTGGATATCTGGAGCCCCAATGCCCCCGATCCCTGGGCAGCTGTAGCTTAGAGTAGGACAGTCTAGGTTTTTTCCCCTGCAATATGTATTTAGTAAAGGCCCGTATGCATGCTTTGATGTCGGAGCAGGATATTTTAATAGGGAGCATTTGGATAAGGTAAGAGATTTTGGGAGCATCATCTGCATTTTAAATGTAGAATTACATTAAGCATTATAATAACAAGGCAGATGTGTATAATTTGCATTTCAGCTACACAATATCCTATGTAACAGCCACGCATTATCACCTCACCACTGCTTTAATTTTTGCCATACACCAGATTTCCTCATCAAAAATAAATCACGGGCACTATCGGGAAATTCGGCACAGATACTTCTAATTAAGACCGAGGCATCACATATAGCCTGAATGTTGATGGAAGGAAACTGTTTTGTAAATAACGAATTCACTACTTTCTGATGCTATCAGAGCTACATGTGGGCCATCAACTGCCCCAATCACATTATGGTGTATGGCATATATCTGATAGAATTGCTTTTTGATTGCAAATAAACCCTCATCATCCAGGAGAACATGTTACGGGTACAAAGGTCCCACACCAGAGCGCGGAGCCTAATTGGGGCTTGGTATTAACTAAAGCCTCCGATGGTGAGGTTAGTCTTGGCTGCAGGACGACCAGCAGGTCGTGGCCCCTGGCATTGGTCCCTGGAAGTACCTGGCAAGCCACTTTGAGGAGCACTCTTACCATTCACAAAGAGTAAGGTTGAGGACCACAGATAAGTAAGGAGGATACCTCAGTATCTGGATATATAACAAAACCCCCAGAGTGTGAGAGAAGACTCCCTCTGCACACCCAGGCACTTACACAGTGAAACAATGTGGGGATTAGGTCATCCCTTTGGAGCAGCTGCATTAAGTATATATAATATTGGTGGAAATATTGAGTACACAGTTCGTAGCGCTGATTAGCTGTTGTTTTTATCATGGTACACGGTGAAGGCGGGACTTAGAGATAGAACACAGTTACGTACTCTGATAGCGGACACACTCAAACTGGTGCTGCATATAAGCAGAGCCCACAGATAAGACTCAGAAATACAGCCACTCACTCAGACAGATGGTATACACAGAATGGTGCTGCAGACAGGCAAGTCCACGTATGAGACCCAGAAACACAGCCCACTCACTCTGGCTTATGACTCACACAGAATGGTGCTGGAAACAGGCAAAGTCCATGTATGTGACTCAGAAACACAGCCCACTCACTTTGGCCTATGCCACACACAGAATGGTGCTGGAAACAGGTAGAGTCCATGGATGAAACTCAGAAACACAGCCACTCACTCTGGCAGACAACACACACAGAATGGCACTGGAGACACGCAGAGTCCACGGATGAGAATTGGAAACACAGCCACTCACTCTGGCAGATGACAGACACACAATGGGACTGGAGTCAGGTGGTGATGTATGCCAGAGACTCCGCCAGCACAACAACAGACAGATACAAGGGCTGGACACCATGAGGACGGGGAGGAAGGAAGACAGGATACCAGAGGGGAAACAGAAAGACAACACAATGGAGGAATGAAAGGAACGAGGCACATAAATCAAAAATAGCAGGCCAAGAGTAGGAAAGCAGACGCTAGCTCCAGTCGTGTGGAACACACACTAGCAGCTACTTAAAGTTCCTTTCACCATTTAGAGGCTGCAGCCAGAAATACACCCAGCAAGCTCTGGCAGGTGAGAACTAAACACAGCAGCCAGGGGATAAGTTAACAATCACATGCTGCAGGACTAGGAAACCTCCTGACAGCGTGTAACAGCATATGGATAAACTGGTCCACTCTATGCCCTCAGTACCTGCTTAGAGAAGGAGGAATGTGACATTCCAATAGAACTTCCTACTCGCCCCTGGAAGCTCCCACTAGCACAAAAATGTAGCACTGTCAAAAATTATGTAGTGGTGGTATTGCTGTTGGAATGTTATGCTTCACCACTCTACTCAAGCTGCACAGTTTGCATGATGGCATGAGGTGGCAGACAGTAGATTTTAACCACTATTGCACATTCTCAAGATATTAACTCAAGGTCTATAGATGTCTTCCCTATGTGGACGCTGGTGTCTTGATTGCTCCCCTAAAGCACAAGATGTTCCCGCCTAAACGTAGGCCAACTCTAAGGACAAACAAAATGGATAATAAATAAGTTGCTGGTATTTAAGTCAACATTAGAAACTTATATTACAATCTGTGTGTATGTGTGTTTATTTAAATAAATACTTGAGATAGGAGGTACTCCTTAATCCGTAATTATGACATACATTCAGTTGTTATGCAAATTTTATGATTCAGGATTATGTATAACATTAACATTGAAATTTTATGAATCATAAATGGCATAAGGAAGCCATGACACATATGTCACACACAAACTAAAATGATTGTCTGTGATATTTATTAGGTAATGGAAAAGTTTAGATTAAGATTTTTACAACATTTAAAACAAAAGTGTACATTTTACAATGTGACTACTTGCATTAAGAAGCCTCTGAAAAATCGATGGTACTTATTGACCTTTAACTATAGTTCCAGGTCACAGAAATAGATTTATTTTATTTGCCCTGGGCTCCATCAACCCTAGTTACACCAATGGGTTGTAATAATACTTTGTGAACATGCATACGATACTTAACAATATAGACAGGAGAAAAGTGATGTGTTAAGAGTTTCTTACAGAAAAGGCTCAAGTAACATCCCTTTCCTGCTTTGCAAATCCCATCCAGAACACTAAATAACTTTGTATTTATGTTAAAATCTTACTAATGTTAAAGCCAGCGTCTATAAATGTTTCTCCAGACTAGCTAGTATGAAATAAGGCCTGACCCTCCTATTCATCTAGATGCTGTTTGCAGCTGTTGATAAATAAAGTACCGCGTTCAGATTGCCACTGCCTAAAAAGCCAGCTTTTTAGGCAGTGGGCAAAATTTAGAAAATTTTAGTCTGGTGCGTTCAGACTGCACTGAAAACACCGGCTTTTTTTTTTCTTTCTTTTTTTTTTTTTTTTTAAAACCCGGCGTCTTTTTAAAAAGCC
>WWET01001226.1:252404-262731 GCA_011038615.1 Limnodynastes dumerilii
AGTGTCCAGAGCATGGAGGCGCTACCAGGAGACAGGCCAGTACATCCGGAGACGTGGAAGAGGCCGTAGCAGGCCAACAACCCAGCATCAGGACCACTACCTCCGCCTTTGTGCAAGGAGGAACAGGAGGAGCACTGCTAGAGCCCTGCAAAATGACCGACTGCAGGCCAGAAATGTGCATGTGTCTGCTCAAATGGTCAGAAACAGACTTACAGCCCAACACCGTGCAGGCCGTTTGGCATTTTGGCATTTGCCAGAGAACACCAAGATTGGCTAATTCGCCACTGGTGCCCTGTGCTCTTCACAGATGAAAGAAGGTTCAAACTGAGCACATGTGACAGACGTCATGGAGAATGTTCTGCTGCCTGCAACATCCTGGAGCATGACCGGTTTGGCAGTGGGTCAGTAATGGTGTGGGGTGGCATTTCTTTGGGGGGCCACACAGCCCTCCATGTGCTCGCCAGGGGTAGCCAGACTGCCATTAGGTACTGAGATGAGATCCTCAGACCCCTTGGAAACCATATGCTGGTGCGGTTGGCCCTGGGTTCCTCCTAATGCAAGACAATGCTAGAACTCATGTGGCTGGAGTGTGTCAGCAGTTCCTGCAAGACGAAGGCATTGATGCTATGGACTGGCCCACCCATTCCTCAGACCTGAATACAATTGAGCACATCTGGGACATCATGTCTCACTCCATCCACCAATGCCACGTTGCACCAAAGACTGTCCAGGAGTTGGCGGATGCTTTAGTCTAGGTCTGGGAGGAGATCCTTCAGGAGACCATCCGCCACCTCATCAGGAGCATGCCCAGGTGTTGTAGGGAGGTCATACAGGCACGTGGCGGTCACACACACTACCGAGCCTCATTTTGACTTGTTTTAAGGACATTACATCAAAGTTGGATCAGCCTGTAGTGTGTTTTTCCACTTTAATTTTGAGTGTGACTCCAAATCCAGACTGCATGGGTTAATAAATTTGAATTCCATTGATAATTTTTGTGTGATTTTGTTGTCAGCACATTCAACTATGTAAAGAACAAAGTATTTAATAAGAATATTTCATTCATTCAGATTTAGGATGTGTTATTTTAGTGTTCCCTTTATTTTTTTGAGCAGTATATATTCCATAGAGGTCATGTACCATATTTTGTTGATTAGAGTTGCACAAGAGGGTGACAAAGGAATTTTGCACTGTTTAGCTATTAGTGTCTTAGCTGTATTACAGCAGTGCAATAATAACTTATCTGAGGACTTGGGAAGATGAGGTAATGGCTTGTGTAACAAATAGACTGCTGGGTCAAGAGGCAATTCCACTTCTAACAATTGTTGGAGAAATGGAATAGTTGTAGTGTTTTAGATAGTGTCTGAATAAATTTACTAACTTGGAGGTAGAGATAATAAGCTGAGCCTGGGAGAGCATACTTGTCCCTGAAGCCCTCAAATGTTTGTGGAGCATACTGACCTAGAATGTAAATGAAACGGTCGATACCTCTCTGTGTCCACGTGATTGCAGCATGTTGATTTATGATAAGAAAAAGAGGATGGTGCCATATTGGGGTTGGTCTATTGTTCCTTGTTAACCAACTCACAGATATTAGGTCATTCTCAATATCTACTAATTTTTTAATACCTGGTTTTGTGTGCCATGTATCACGGATTGACAAGTTTGGGTATCCGTTTTGGGTTCCCGGGGAAAACTAGAAGGCATAATATAGGATTTGCTCATTAGCTTGTAGAGGTAACACAATGGGTGAGTATATATTAAGACTGGACTTGGCTTGACTTGACCTGGACTGGATCAGGATTAGGACTGGACTGACTTGGCTTGACCTGGAAAGGACCAGGACTAGGATTTGATTGTCTTGGCTTGACCTGGACTGGATTTGGACTGGAACTGAACAGACTTGGCTTGTCTTGACTTGGAGTGGAACTAAACAGACTTGACTTAACTTGGACTTCACCAGAACTGGAATTGAACTAGGACTGGAATGGACTTAACTAGGACTGGACAAGCATGACTGGACTGGACTTGAACAGGACTGGATTTGGACTTGACAAGCATTACTGGACTAGATTAGACAGGACTAAATCTGGACTTGACAAGCATGACAGCACTACTTGACCAGAATTGTATCTGGACTTGACACACATGACTGGACTTGACCAGGACTGGTTCTGGTATTGACAAGCGTGACTGCACTGGACTTGACCAGGACTGGAACTAAACAAGCTTGACTTATCCTGGACTGTGCCAAGACTGGAACTGGACTTGACAAGTGTGATTTGACTAGGACAGGACCTGGATTTGAATGGACTTGACCAGGGCAGGACCTGGTCTTGACAGACTTGACTGGGCTTGACCAGGGCAGGGCCTGGACTTGAACTTGGACAGACTAGACTTAAACTGACTTGACAGGCTTAACATAAGCCTCCACAGCTAGTGGAGAAACGCATAGAGGCTATTAGTTGATCGTTCCTCTATTCAGTGAAGACTTTTGCACCTCTCAATATATCTATAAACTCCTCATTTAAACCTGTTGATCTTCTATACAGCCTCCGTCAGGATACATCCAGCTGCTTTCCCCTTGTTCTTAGGTGATTGCTGTGATACTCATCTCCTATCCAGAGACTGTGAACCAACAATATGTAAAGAACAAAAAAAGGCTTTTTTCATTAGCTCACTGATTGCATGCTTTAAGGCTTGAACAATACTTTCATTTTTATTTTTTTTGTTATTACTTTTCATTTATCAGAAACAGCCTCCATGGAAACCCCATGCACTTTAGTATAAAATATTTGCATAAAAATTCACCATAATTAATGCTCCTTCACTGGAGTAAGTAAATGGCACCATAAATGTATTTATATTTAAAAACCAGAAAAATAGTAAATGTGTTGAAAAAGACAGAAACCACATTATATGTATGGGAAAAGCCAGAAACTATATCAAATGTATTGAAAGATCCAGAAAATATATTAAATGTATTGAAAAAGTCCCACAAAAGCCAGATACACAGTTTGACATTAACACACTTGTCCCAATCCAAAAGTGAGCAAATGTAAACTCACGTAGCATATCTCGGCACATCACTGTGAATGCTAAGAAACAAAGCACATGCAATCTCGTCCCATTTAAACCTTAATGCAACTCAAGCTGCGGCACCCTTCTGAAAGGTGTGTCATGGAGGGAAGAGGCAAGTAGTCAATGTACAGTAAGTGCATGCCAGGTACCTGACTTCTATCTAAGAATCTAATTTTAGACTTTAAACATAATACTATTATTTGGAAATTTCTGCTGGATTATTGTACTGATGTCAAATAGTTCATATATACAGTAATAAATAAAAATAATTTTACTGCATTCACAAGTGCTTGAAAGTTATTTATGGGCTAAACCATGTTGATTGCAGGGGGAATCAAGTTAATTGTATTCTTTGCATAAAGGGATATATCTTTGAATTGCTTACTGCATACAGATACTGACCAGTTTTACTATCACACTGTTATTTAGACTTGGGATAGGAAACATCAACTCTCAACTCTAATACTCCGCAACCAACATGGTTTAGCCCAGGAGTAACTAATTTCAAGCACTTACTTAAGCCTGGATCCAGCCCATTGTGTGCTAGTGTTCACATTATACTATACAGTATACTAGCCTACAGTTCTGCAATGCTTGTGGTCACGTAACTGCTTTTAGTTCGGCTGCTTTGTACCTGTATACTACATACTGCATTTAATTGATCCAGAGGTACCATTGTGTGTACCTTTGAATTTCTTAAAGCACAGTGACTAAATAAGTAGCATTTGTGCCTCACAGAAATAAGGGCATAAGCCAGATTTACTAAGCTGCGGGTTTGGAAAAGTGGAGATGTTGCCTATAGCAACCAATCATATTCTAGCTCTCCCTTTCCTATTACATACGTGAGAATGTCAGCTAAAATCTGATTGGTTGCTATTGGCAACATCTCCACTTTTCCAAACCCGCAGCTTAGTAAATCTGGCCCCATGAGTTTAAGTCAAAGACTAGGCGTTATCTGTGTTCTGTTTGTATGGTCTACCGTGTCTGTGTGGCTTTCCTCCTGCACTCCAAAAACATAGTGGTAGGTTAATTGGCTGCTTATTAAAAATGACCCTAGGGTATGTGTATGAATTTATGTAAAATACCCTAGTGTGTTACGGACCTTAGTAAGCAGCTCCAACAGGGGCAAGTACTTGTGAATGGCTAATGTTCTCTGTAAAGTGCTATGTTCTTTGTGGCACTATATAAATAAGCAGTAATAATAATAATACAGCCTGTCCCAATTTTCCATTCGCATTTACGCCATGCTTTGATTTGCCTCTGGATCAGGCTCACTAAAGTCACACAAAAACACCTGGATCTACATTGAATTAACACAAAAAGTCAGAAACCATATTTTATGCAAAAGGCCCCCCAAATGCACTACAAAAACCTGTGTGCAGTAGGGGATTTAGAAAGGGACAATCGCACCTAGAGGGAGAGGGTGGGGAGTGGTCGCTGGAGATTTTTTTTTGCAGCTCTTCTCTAATATTGAGATTGGGGAGTCTTCTTATGCAGCAAATAAGAGAGCGGGTCCCAATCTGGCAATAGACATCCGCAGCCTCCCAGTCCATATCCACATTGACT
This sequence comes from Limnodynastes dumerilii, assembly GCA_011038615.1. NCBI lineage: Eukaryota > Metazoa > Chordata > Amphibia > Anura > Limnodynastidae > Limnodynastes > Limnodynastes dumerilii. The sequence continues at coordinate 257,052 of WWET01001226.1, forward strand.
GACCACATTCAAACTCTCCTCAGTCTTAATAACTGAAAGGTGACGTCAACCAGTCCTGGCCAGGAGGGACACGGAGCGGAGCTCCCAGCCAGAACTCTGATTGCTGTACTGTCGGGGCTCTGACACAGAACATGGAGGGAGCAGAGTACCCGTCCGGCACTCTGCTGTGTTGCCTTGGCTCTGACGTGGTAGGGAGAGGGTGTAGAGGCCCTGACCAGACTTCTGTGCTCCCGTGGGCAAGTACCGTGAAACTTGTGGGCTAATGGGCATCAGTTTTTCTTTTTGTCCCAAGCAATAACATTTTTATTAACGACTCTGTCCACAGTTATATTTATTCGGCCTACAAAAAGCCTATTCTGATAAATGGGCTATAATAGGGAGGGAAAAGGGGAGAAGTCACTACTAAAAGAGGAGGGGTTTAAATGTATCAACAAACCGTACGCCCTAAAATAAAATTCTAGATCCGCCCCCTTTGTGTAGATTTTACTTTTGTGGGACTTTTCAATGCATTAATTATAGTTTCAGCCTTTTCATGTTAATCTAGTGTAAAGACAAGTTTTTTAGTTAATTCAATAAGTGTATGGTAAGGTTTGCTCGTGTGTACATGGCTGTTGTGTGGATATTTAAAAGCAGTTTTATGGTTTTCAACGCATTACTTTTTGAATACATGTAAAATTGTTTCCAGCATTTCTATGAAACTAGTGTAGATTCAGGTGTATTTGTGAGACTTTTGTTTTTGTCCATACGTCAGTGCGTTTATTATGTTTTGTCAGACTTTTTTCTATACATTTGATGTGGTTTAACTGCTTATCCCATATATGTAATATTGATTCAAGCTTTTACCCATATTAAAGCTTAAACTCTTGTGTTCATATTAAATAATATATACTGTGTTAATACCCCTTCACTGTAATAATAAGATGACACCATATATATATATTCAAAAGCTGGAAACATAAGGTGTTGAAAAATTCGGACCGTATTCACAACCCCGTAATTTTTCATATACGTGCCTAATTTTATGATTCTATCTACTACGCATGTGTAGTAACTATTTTACGCAATCTACGTAGCGTTTCATAACATATATTGCATACATGCCGTCTTTAACGAAACGATACATAGATTGCGTAAAATAGTTACTATGCATAAGTAGTAGATAAATCATAAAATTAGGCACGTACGGGGCTGTGAATCCAGTCCATGGTTTCCAACTTTTACCCACAGCTTAAACACCTGGGTTTCTGCAAAGGTGGAGTTGCCTGGGGATCAGATTCATAGAATTCCCACAGTACCAATTCTGCCCTTTCTATTCGTATTAAGGCCCCGTAGGAGAGTGCCTCAAAAAATAAATTACACTAACATTACTATAATAAGACGCAAAAATATAGCAGCATCAGTGTCTATAATAAGCCTAATAAGGAAAATCCCAAGGTGCCATTTTGTGTCACATCGCATAAAGAGGAACAGGATCTACCTGTCCAGCAACTAACAACTAACTGCCTAGAAGAAGTTGTCAAAACGCAGCACACAGTCAGCCCAGATACCCGGAAATACTTCTCACTGCGCGTACAAAGCTGGCCGCACTTTCGCTACAATGAAAATATAAAATATGTCTACTTTATGGTATTTATTTTTTACAAAGCCCCAAACTTTATGGCAGATAACACAAGTTCCGATACCTATATAATAATTTTGCAGCTAATTTGCTAATAATATACGTGTTTAATTTTTGTGGAATCGGGTAGGTGGGATGAGCAATCCGCCTGCACTGCGTGACGTGGAACTGTGTATTGCACTTCCGGGAGTAACAATCAGTACCAGCTGAACAGAAGGACCCGGCCAGGCTGATTCTCCGGGCAACATGGGTAGGTAGGCAGGCATGGAGTTAGCTGTAACTGCTTGCAGACTCACCAAGTGTGGGGGTATTCAGCTGCAGAAGTTACTATAACTACTACTACTTTTATATGCGCCTATAGTAATATATATTACAGTAGCATATAGTGGCAGTATACATACAGTATATATTGCCTGTAAGATTGATGAAGGCACTGTGTTTTTCGCCCATAGTCCGAATTCAATTGCTTGATATCATTTCACTCATTAATAATTAGGAGTGTTTTATAATATTCTGTACTTAAAAGTTACTAAAATTCAGCTTCTTGACTCACCCTATCCTGATTTAAGCAAACATGGAAACTTTGTAATTTGGTTATTGTAAACGAGTGCAAAAATAACTTAGTGTTTTTAGAAACACAAGACTCCTTACTATTTCACATTGGGTCTAATTGATAAATCCTAACGTAATATAGTTTAAATTTGGGTATGAGTACGACAGAATTACTACGCTAGCCTTCACAGCGGAGATTAGAGCACGTAGTTACTGATCCTGACTTAAGTGCTTGAAATGAGTTACTCCTGGGCTAAACCATGTTGATTGCAGGGGAGTCATATTTCATCTGTTGCAAACAGTATTAGAGTTGAGAGGTGATGTTTCTTATACCAAGTGTAAATAACAGTGTGATAGTAACGCTGGTCAGTATCTGTGTGCAGTAAGCAATTCAGCTGGTCAGTGTGTGCAGTAAGCACTTCAAAGATATATTTCTATATGCAAAAAATACAATAACTTGACTCCCCCTGCAATCAACATGGTTTAGCCCAGGAGTAACTAATTTCAAGCACTTACTTAAGTCTGGATCCAGCCCCCTATGTTCCATACATGCAAGGGTAGTTCACACCCCTTCAAACATTTGGGTCTTCTGCATGCAAATTGCAAATCCTAAACTTCAAGCCCATGTACGGAATAAAGGATCATATGCAAGGGCTTGGGAATGCCCTTACTGTATGATTTCCATTCCTATCCCCACTCACCACGCATATCTAGCACGTATGGTGAGTGGGTCTGCCCCATTGATCAACTGCGTTCCATTGCAGAAGTCCTTGTACTGTACGTGCGCAGTACAAACGAACAGCCGACTTAAACCTGCAGCATGCTTTAGTAGGCTGTACTTTTAAATTCTGGATTCGATCCTGTATGCGGAGCCTTGGTTATCAGTGAATAAGTTTATCACATTAATTGTGACAGCCTTAATATTAAAGATCATTTAAAGACAGACATTTAGGGCTAGATTTACTAAGCTGCAGGAAAGGAAAAGTGGAGATGTTGCCCATAGCAACCAATCAGATTATATACTAGCGAATGTCTACTAGAATCTGGTTGCTATGGGCAACAGCTCCAATTTTCCTTTCCTGCAGCTTAGTAAATCTGGCTCCTGCAATTCTTTCATACAGGCTGTCTGAAGTGTAATTATAACCTGTGTATCTCAAACTCGTTTAGTTGACTCACAAACCACATATTTTTCTGTTTTCAGGGAACTTCTTTTCCAGCATCTTTTCCAGCTTATTTGGAACCCGTGAAATGAGGATTCTGATCCTTGGTCTGGATGGAGCTGGCAAGACCACAATACTTTATAGACTACAAGTAGGAGAAGTTGTCACTACAATTCCGAGTATGTGTCATTTATATTCTGATCTTTTGGCTTAACTCAAACCTATAATGAGTAACTTATATTTCTATCTAAAGATATATGAATAATTTTTAGTGAACAACCATCATGCTAGATTGCAGACCTCAGAATAGTTATAGCAAGCAGCTTACATTATTTACAGAATACAGTAGAATTGTAGTGCTATGTTCCTACCAGGACTGATGGGAATATTATTATGGAAAGAAAAGTTTCCAAGTTTCTGTTAATCATGTAACAGAAAGGAAAACTGGATAGCAAAATAGTTGTAAATAGGGTGGACAAACATTAAGCAGTAGGTTGTACATATTGACCGCTCATTTGAGGATTGCCCACTATTATGTTATAAGTATAGTAAATGTTATCAATATTCAAAAAGAGAACACTGTAGCACAAAGTTTTTTTTATTTTTATAATAATTTGTAACAGGAGAATTTATACAGAGGTTTATCATTAAAAACACACACAGATACAGACACACACGCACACCATTCCTTTGTCCGGTGATCTTATTTGATTAAAGATGTAAATCTTCATCTGTACTGAACAGATAAACAGTTCTAACAAATTATTATTTCTCTACAGCAATTGGTTTTAATGTTGAAACAGTTACTTACAAAAATCTAAAATTCCAAGTATGGGACTTAGGAGGACAAACAAGTATCAGGTAATTATTAATTTTTATTCAATAGAAAATAAGATGTCAGCAGTCTATAACAGACACTTAGGGCTAACTTTACTAAACCTTTCAAAAGAAAAAATGAATATGTTGCAAACAATCAGATTCTTGTTATAGGAAGGTGAGTGCTGCAATGCTGTTGGTTGCTATGGGCAACATCCCCATGTTTTCCTTTTGAGAAGGAAACTAGTCCTTAGTCTTCAGCATTTCATGTAATCAAACAAGTAAATTTATACATCAGTATTCTTGTAAACAAAGAAGAAACAAAACTTTATTTTGTCTGTTTCCTTCAAAACACTTAAAGTAACTAGATAATGTACTCTCCTTGTGTTTTTTCCTCTGTCACTTGTTACCTCTACTAAGTGTGCTACATAGGGCATCTTAACTCCTTGAATTGAGTCCTAGGCCAGAGCACCTTAACTTGCTGCCCCCATCATAGGCTTTATCATTTTGTCTGAATCCTGTCTTTACCTACAATCTACTGAGGTGGATATGAAGTAAACAGTGAATTATTTTTGAATCCGCTACATGCGGGACACAGCTCTTTCCTGGTTCACATCCTACGTATCTAATCGCTCTTTCAGTGTTCGCTTTTCTGGATCCACATCCCCTGCTCTATCTCTATCTGTTGGAATACCGCAAGGCTCGGTGTTGGGCCCGTTGCTATTCTCTATTTATACAACTTCCCTTGGAGAGCTAATAAAGTCATTTGGATTTCAGTATCATCTCTATGCAGATGATACGCAAATCTACCTATCCACCTCTGATCTCTCACCTACTGTGTTGGCCCGTGTCACTGATTGCCTCTCTGCCATTTCTTCTTGGATGTCCTCCTGTCATCTCAAACCTAATCTATCTAAAACTGACCGAATAATATTTCCACCTGTGAATAAAAGCTACCCACCTGGCCTCTCTATCTCTGGCGACAACACTGAAATAATCCCTACTCCTAAAGCTCGGTGCTTCGGTGTTACCCTTGACTTTGACCTGTCCTTTGTTCCCCACATACAATCTGTCTCTAAATCCTGCTACATACATCTAAAAAACATTTCCAGAATACGCAAATATCTCACACAAGACACTGCAAAAACTCTCATTCATGCACTAATCATCTCCCGCATTGATTATTGTAACGCTCTCCTTATTGGACTCCCACATTATAGAATTACCCCACTACAGTCTATATTACATGCAGCAGCTAGACTGATTTTTCTTGCCAAATGCTCTTCAAGAGCTTCTCCACACTGTCAGTCTCTACATTGGTTACCTGTATTTTACAGAATCAAATACAAGATCCTTTTGCTAACCTACAAGGCCATCAATATGACTGCACCTGCATACATATCCTCACTCATCTCAAGATATATCCCAGCTCGTGTTTTTAGATCCTCACAGGACATACAGCTATCCTCAACACTAAACAAATGCTCTGACTCCTGGTTACAGGACTTCTCCCGGGTTTCACCCACTCTCTCGA
>WWET01001226.1:270403-288624 GCA_011038615.1 Limnodynastes dumerilii
ATATATATATATATCCTGAATAAAATTTGTATAATGTGTATAATATATTGTGTGGGGTGAGTGGTGTGACTGTGGGCATATAGGGCCGTATGCAGAGCTTTCCGATATGTTCTACTGCGCATGCGCAGTAATTTTGTAAAGTAATCTACGTGTTGCAATGTAGATTGCGTATACGCGGTCTTAAAGAAGCCCATAATGTGTAATGTGGGGAGAGTGGTGTGACTGTGGGCATATAATGTGAGGAGAGTGGTGTGACTGTGGGCATATAATGTTGTGACTGTGGGCATATAATGTGAGGAGAGTGGTGTGACTGTGGGCATATAATGTGTAATGTGGGGAGAGTGGTGTGACTGTGGTCGTATAATGTGTAAGGTGGGGAGAGTGGTGTGACTGGGAATATAATGTGTAATGTGGGGAGAGTGGTGTGACTGTGGGCATATAATGTGTAAGGTGGGGAGAGTGGTGTGACTGGGAGTATAATGTGTAAGGTGGGGAGAGTGGTGGTGTGACTGGGAGTATAATGTGTAAGGTGGGGAGAGTGGTGTGACTGTAGGCATATAATGTGTAAGGTGGGGAGAGTAGGGTGACTGTGGGCGTATAATGTGTAAGGTGGGGAGAGTGGTGTGACTGTGGGCGTATAATGTAGGGAGCGTGGTGTGACTGTGGGTGTATAATGTGGGTAGAGTGATGTGACTGTGGGCGTATAATGTATAATGTGGGGAGAGTGTTTTGACTGCGGGTGTATAATGTGTAATGTAGGGAGAGTGGTATGACTGTGAGCGTGTAATGTGGGGAGAGTGGTATCACTATGCGTGTGTAATGTGGGGAGAGTGGTGTAACTGTGGGGTATAATATGTAATGTAGGGAGAATGATGTGACTATGGGGGTATAATATGTAATGTGGGAACAATGGTGTAGCTGTAGGGGTATAATGTGTAATGTGGGTAGAGTACTGTGACAGTGGGGTATAGTATATAGTATGGAGAGAGTTGTGTTACGGTGGGGTATATTTCAGTACAGAGTGTGATCTGTGTAAAGTGCAGGGTATCAATGACAATGTCTAAGGTTAAAACATATTTATATATTTAATTTATTTTAAAAAAGCCATGAAATTCCATAGACAAAAATCTTGCGGTTTAACATGTCTGATTAAAAAAGGTGCCGGAACTCTATATATTTTTTGGTTCAAGGTTAACAAGCATTTAGGGTGGTTTAACCATTTTCGTGCCAGTCCGTATGATGTAACTTGATTGATGTGTAGCAGGCCCAATAGAGTACAAGTATACTTAATTTCAATATTTTGTTTGCAAAAATGGCTGCATGAGCAAACTATTTTTCACATAGAGAGCTTATGTTTCCTCCTCCCTTGATGACAGCATAGTACTATGGGTAAGTTCCACGGGGCGGGAGCCAATCCATGAAAAAGAAAAGACCCACTGGACATATAAATAGGCCCCTCCTCCGTTGTCCAGTGTATTTTCTTTTTCCTGTGGTGTAGGAGCCAGTTTAGAGTTATTATGTTTTGTTTAGTTGATGACTTACCCGCGGCACGGTGCCACGATGCCCAGGTGGTTTCCTACAGGCAAGCTCCCGGTCCACAGTTGTAAGCTGGCGGGGAAGCGCATGGACCTCAGACGAGGTGTAGCTCAGCACCGTTACTCTATAGAGAACGCTGCGGCCACCGACAAGAATTTAACCAGGGCACCCGGAAGTGACACCTTTAAGCTTCCGGCCGCTAGGACAGAGCCCTATGAAGGCGGCCATCTTTTGTGAGCCTACAGTACGCTGCATGTACAACGTAATCTAGAGCGCCCGGAAGTGATATAATCAGACATCCGGGCACTAGGAGGAAATCCTAGGCCTATAGCAAACTTACACTAGGCAATCAAGAGGTTCTCGGAAGGAGGTTTTGGCGCCAAAGTACACGCATTTAAACGCTGCGACTGGGTCAGCTGACTGTCGCTTTTGGAAGTGGTCAAAATCTACAGGGCGCCAGTGGCGAATTTGCCAATCTTGGTGTTCTCTGGCAAATGCCAAACGTCCTGCACGGTGTTGGGTTGTAACAACAACCCCCACCTGTGGACGTCGGGCCCTCATACCACCCTCATGGAGTCTGTTTCTGACCGTTTGAGTAGACACGTGCACATTTGTGGCCTGCTTGAGGTCATTTTGCAGGGCTCTAGCAGTGCTTCTCCTGTTCCTCCTTGCACAAAGGCGGAGGTAGCGGTCCTGCTGCTGGGTTGTTGCCCTCTTACGGCCTCCTCCACGTCTGCTGAAGTACTGGCCTGTCTCCTCGTAGCGCCTCCATGCTCTGGACACTACGCTGACAGACACAACCTTCTTGCCACAGCTCGCATTGATGTGCCATCCTGGATGAGCTGCACTACCTCAGCCACTTGTGTGGGTTGTAGACTCCGTCTCATGCTACCACTAGAGTGCACCGCCAGAAAAGTGACCAAAACATCAGCCAGAAAGCATAGGAACTGAGAAGTGGTCTGTGGTCAACACCTGCAGAACCATTCCTTTATTGGGGGTGTCTTGCTAATTGCCTATAATTTTCAACTGTTGTCTATTCCATTCCATTAACAGCATGTGAAATTGATTGTCAATCAGTGTTGCTTCCTAAGTGGACAGTTTGATTACACAGAAGTGTGATTGACTTGTAGTTACATTGTGTTGTTTAAGTATTCCCTTTATTTTTTTGAGCAGTATATATATATGATATATTATATATATATATTTAATTTTTTTTTAAAGCTGCTTATGTATGTAAATAATTTGGAATGAAGGGAGTGAAAGAGAAATTATTATATGTTTTGGACCTGATTCAGACTTAAGAGGGCTTTAGGTATGCATGGAAGAGCAAAAATACGCACCTATGTGGCAAGTGCATTCCCGGAGGGACGGACGGAATTTAGCTGATTTCCTTAACTTCTACTTGTGTATTGTTGTGCAGACTTAGCGAACATACATGCAGAAGTGCCTAACACAGCCCATACAGTACAATTTAAATCCCCCCGCCCAGATGACATATTCTCCCACGTACGGAGTATAGTCACGCCCTGTCGTACAATAGTTCTGCATGTGTGGAAATCAACTCCATATGTAGTGATCTAGTGTGTAGTGTAGTGAAGTGAGATCTGATGCGTAATATCTGCTCCGCATTTTGCTAATAAATTTACACATGCGGCAATGTATGTTTGCAAATGTTAAGTCTCAATATGGCCCTTTATTCTTAGAGAACCTACTGTAAAATATGAGTAGTGCTATAGGAACAACATCACATTCAATGTGATACATTTGTTAAATATTTAATTTTTGTCAAATCTAAAAAGAGTCTGTTTGTTGGAATAACATTTTCATTTAATAACATGCCCCATTTTATTCAGGAACATCAGAGGGTGGAAAAGTTATAATGAGTTTAATACATGTCTAGATGAGGGGAAGAAAACCTAAAATGTTGCTATAGGCAACATCTCCACTTTTCCAAACCCACAGATTAGTAAATCTGGCCCTAAAACGCTAAACAATATAGGGAATTTGTGTACTGGAAAAGCAAAAATGTACCTTTTTTACCATAGCATAAAATAACTTTTTTAATTAAGACTTCTTTTAAATGACTACTTTTTTGGATACTTTTTTAAATAAAGGGGGTAATATCATTACCCTCATTCAAGGTTGAACCCCAGAATTTGGTCTCCAAAGCCGCTGAAACATTTCGTCTGGACACCCCAGACTTTTTCAAAGCGAGTGAGCTTTGAAAATTCTGGGGTTCAACCTTTCACAAACCCGTTGTATACTGACTGAGGTTTCGCGGCTAACAGCAGGACCGGCCCGTCACAGATGGAATAACCAGTCCACAGCGAACCGCAATAAGAGAGACTTCAAGAGCCTGGTTTGCCAGCACTTATCTGCACCTTATAGTGTAATCCAAATCAAAAGGAACAGACCGAGTTAACAACTGCACGGCGCGACCGCCCGGTCTGATCAACAGGGAGAGTCCCGTGCTCCACAAAGATCTACCATATAAACCTTCGGAGAGTAAACTGACCCAGGAATTGGGGTAAAACTGAAGGGGATTTTATCACGTATAGTGCATGGTCACGATTACCAGAAATATTTGGAAACATTTGCGTGTTGCTACACTGTTGCAAATAAGTCAAAACTTTGCTACAACACCTATCTGAATTGAACTTTTAGAGTTTATACGGATATAACACAATATCGAAACTGACAATTAACCCCAGGACTTGGTTGTGGTGATGTACACCAATTTAAATGCAAGAATACAGTTTCATGTTATTTATGCTTCGATAGCTTTAATTTTTAAGCTTTCAGGATTAGGGGCCATGGCAGGCAGTGTAGTGTCGAGGGACGCTATAATTTGAAACTTTGTTAATCATGTTCCAGGGTTCATATTTTTAGGGGTCTTTACGTCATACCCAAATATTTCAACCCACAGCAGTAGATACAGTACATACATTCCATCAAATGCCTTTTTGACAAGTACCACGCCGCTTTTATTTCCTTTATTTCACGCCCCTTTTTACGCCCCTTTTTGATTTCCTTTTATTTCACAGCATTCCTTACAGCCATCCTTTGATGCCGATTGATGTGATTTTAAGGGAGAAATTAAATAAAAACCTGCACATACAACTACCTCAAACTTAGCAGAATATCCTTAAGAACAATCTTATTTTCTCAGACATTTCAACTCATGAGATGAGGATACTGGTCAACGACCTTTGACAGCTAATGCCTGCCTGGTATAACAGATTATCTACATCACAGATCCTGTTTGTCTGCTGTGGCAGCTAAATATATAAAAACAATAATTTTAACATCCCCAAGGATGATGGTGCTGGTCAATGACCTTTGACATCTAAAGTTTGTCTGGTATAACAGATTATCTACATCACAGATCCTGCAATTGTCTGCTGTGATAGCTAATGAGATCAAAACAATAAGGGCGGTTAGGTGGGTTCAAGGGGGTGTGTTTTTAATGCGTTTAAGGAGTGTCCTTACACCTATGTTGGTGTATAAATGCACGGTTGCAATCTAGCCATATTATATCAACAGTTTGCATACTTCAAAAGAAGCAAAGCCCATCAATACAAGACGTCAATAATGGTAAGTTATTATTATTATTATTTAGTATTATCATTATTATCATCATCATTATTTTACCATTAAAATGTATGATATTTATCATGATGATTCCTCATTATGATGAGGTAAAATATAGTATTATTATTATTATTATGTTACATAATCTACAACCTCATTATTATGGATGTAAAATATTGTTCACCAACCTCATTTAATAGTATCCTTAGCTACTGTGTTTAAATATCGCTATTTATCGCTAACAGGAGCTTACCAATTCTAACAATAAAGCAGAACTCTTGTTGATGACTCTGGCTGCATGTCATACTTGATTTCTCCACCCGGGTGTTAAAGTCTTGACAGAAAGAAGACTGTTATTAAGGACCCCCTCGCAGAAGGTCCAGGTGGGGGTACACCTCTAACAATGGCTTTCCTCTGGGTTCTCCCGGAGGGAACCTCTAAAAAGTCGGCAACCCTGAAATAAGCACAACTAAAATTGAACCAACACCGTAACCTAACAAATATAAATTATCTACATTTTTACATTGCCTTAAACTGAGGGGCAACTCAGGAGTCCACTCCCTCACAGTCATCAAGATGTGAATAATTTCCTGCCTGCCACATAACCTTAATGACTGGACGCTGCAGCTGTAATACAGGCCAAGGAAGACATGGACTGCTGTATGTCAGAATTCCCCTTAGGTCACCCCCAGTGCAGTGAATAAATTATGATGTCGCTAGGAGACAAGAGCTTCCCCCTCACACAGCAATTTGGAGCTTTTATCTCTTTCATTACAGCAAACTGTAAGCTGAAGTTTTCACTGTGTGTCCCCCTCAACCTAAAAACACCCCCAGCCCATCAGAAGGAGTTATTATGGCTGATTTCTCCTCCAGCACACAGGAAAATCTCTGTGTGAGGGAAGTGGCCATCTTACTCCTCTCATGTGAAGGCAGTGTCAGTGCACCCAGCAGAGGGCTCTTACTTGACATGCGCAACGTTATGAGCTTGGAACTCTCTCTCCTATCTCTATAATGCAGCACATTTTCCTAAATTGTAAAAAAACACGTAATTTTCTCTGAAATCTCACTCCCCAGGAACATCAGCTTCCTAACAAAACAAACAGCTATTGAAAAGACCCTTTCTGCACTGAGTTCTGCCTTCTCAATCATATTCTAATGTAATCAGTGTAATGTGGCTTAATGAAAAAGGAAGTAGAAAAAAACGGCCACATTTTCCACGTTAACCTGTTCCAGTTTTTTCATTTTTAATTATTTCACTATAAATTTTGGCATGCAGCACCAAGAGACAATTCTCCACAGACTGCTGAAAATTTCATCTTAATGCATCAAATACTTTCTGAGCTACAGCCTCTCAAACACCATGCCCCCCCTCTGAGAGAAAGTCAATTGCAGAATGCTGTTTATTATAGTCAACCTTAATATAAGGGCACGATATATAACAAACATTATATATCCTCCACAGTGTATAATGATGCCATTAATATAACCCTTCCCCTCATGTCACCTGTGTGTAACATTACACACTGATAAAGATTTATACCTGAACATTGCACATACCTGCCGGAATATGCCACGTATCTTCTCTTCGGCCATGTACGCTGTCCGGCCTTCAATGTAGTGTCCCAAATCTCCTACAAAGCAGAATATAAATAAACCTCATTGTATGATGAGTAACAATAGATAAAGAATATGAACTCAAAATCTTTAGACATCCCTAATGTCCCACAACCTATACCCCCGTCTGTCCACTCTGTCCCAGTGTCTCCTTGGCTCTCCTCCACTCTCCTGCACCCATGGTAGTTACACTAGCGGTTCACAGCGCCACGTTCCATTCTTACAATTATACAGTCATAAAATAATCCCAGGACCTGATGTTTCTTCATGTGATCTGAGCTGTATAAGGGACAAAATATAAGAGATATAAAAGTCAGTAACAAACCTCCACTGCAGAATTCCATCACCATAAACAATTTCTTCGGGGACTCCAGAACCTCATAAAGTTTCACTGAAAGAAAAGCGGTAAATATATCATTCATTGGAACATGTAAAACACATCACATCCCCTTGTTTTCAGCTTCCCAGGTGTAACGATGAAAACCTCTGTTACCAATATTAGGAGGGTCCAGAGACCTGTGAATGTTCACCTCCCAATACATCTGTTGGAAAAGAACATTTGGTTTTATGAGAATGTCCAGAATCTAAAAGTAGGAGACAGCTGACTTATAATGTTGTGGATGACACTAAAGTCATTTCAGAACATATACAAACATATATATAAGGATGATCTGTAGGTTACAAGAGGTCTTGTGTAAGGTCTATGTGCAATAGCAAAGGATTGTCCATGCATGCAGAATACTGACAATCCATTTGGATTGTATAAGGTGTATAATTGCTCCTGATTTGTAGGATCATTCCCTTAATTAGTATCTGGATCAGAATATAGCCCACGTGTATTTAGGTAATATTGGGCAATTCAAGCAGTTCTAACCCCATCTTGTATCAGTTCCTATAGTGAATAAAGATATCTAAGAGCAGGTGCATAGAAATGACATTATTGGAGGGACGACAGGTAGTATCACAGTCAGTGACTGCTGTGACTTATATAAAAGATAATAACTGTCCAGTAATAAAGCCATGGAGGAATAATGTCAGTGTTACTGAGGAGTTTAGAGCCCTGTCACACACACTGCTCACCTTCTTCCCGGGAAACAGATGTTGAGCAAGCTTGTCCTTCCCGAACATTCCTTCTCCTATGGTCTTGAGGAGTTTGTATTCCCCGATGCTCTGCTTTTTTATACAGCGACCCCAGGCAGGTTGCAAAGATAAACAAGGTTGGTGGATGAAGCCATCTGAGATGTGAGTTTCTATCAGCTACAGATCTCTTCTCCTCCATTCCCAGCAAGTAACTGACAGTATGAGGGATAAATAGATGGCACCATATCTACAAATAACTAAAATATCAATGTTTCATAAAGCATTACTGCCCTGGGGAGAGCAGTAAACATTAATACTCAGCTTTACGGTAACCTAAATCATTCACTGCTACTCATTGGGAATAGAGCGGAAAAGCCTAAGATTCCCTAGAAATGTCATGACGGTGACACAAGTTGCTGTACTTACATCTGGTTCAGCCTGGTCCAAGGTTATTCCATCAGTGGTCTCAAACAGGGTGGACAGAAACCCTGGTTCAACAATGTCAAAAATATCCACAGGGATAATGGCTTCAGCCTGGTCCGATGTTTCCAAAACAGTGGGTTCAAAGAGGGAACCCAGAAACCCTGGTTCAGCGATGTCGAATATATCCACAGGGATCATGGGTTCAGTATAATTTGGAGATGTTGCGACCGTTGGTCCAACCTCCATAGTTTAGAAAATACTGTTAAATCAGCAGTAATTCAGATGTGATGTTTGCTCTAATCGCAAAACCACCCAATGGCACTGACCTTAACACCAACAGCCACAGAATCACTTGAGTGGTCATTGTGATGCGTGTGAGCATTGTGACATGTGTGGCCGGTGATTCTGGTCTCTGATCTATCTATATAGAACTATGAAATATTCCAGTATTAGTATTTTACAGATACACACAATAATGACATATAATGACACCCCCATAATATGTACAGTATAGATGGACATACCTGTACAAGCCTCTGTGTGATGCAGGATTTGTGACTTGTCTCAAGATCAACCCCGTTCACTGAACAATAGTTCAATTACAATGACATCTGTAATAGAAGAAGGGATTTATTTTCAATTAAATAAAAATATTTTAATATAATAAAATAAATAAAAAAAAATCTATATTTCTTTTTCTTGCAAATTATATGGGTCTCCCACTGATAAAAATTGCCGCTCTGGAGACGTTGGGTGATTTGGAGCCACTGACGAACAAGTAATACTATGGGAAAATAAACCCACTGCTTTTTTTTACCCATTAAAAAAGTTTCCATATATCCTTCATTCGCTCTCTTCTCTAGTGTGTGTGTGTGTGTGTGTCCTTCTATTACCATTACCTTATGTCATTTTTGGGGAATCTAGTTGGTGTAGTCACTGGCATTCCCCTGTCTAATTATCTATTGGACCAGTGATCGAAGTGGAAATGTAAAAATATAGAAAAATAATAAATACATTGAAGTGAATAAAGAGTTACAGCTTTTCAATGAAATCAGTGGGAGAAGGAATACCCCCATATACCCTTGTATAAATCCTGTATACCTCCGTATACCCCATCACTTCCAGCCCTTTATTGAACCATATTCACACTTAAGAAAGCTTTAAGTAGGTGCAGATAAGAATGTATATATAAATATATGGAAGCGCTTTGAGTAGATATAAAGAGTTTTAATAATACACCAAATATAATTTAAAAAACAATAATAATAAATTCAATATGATACTCAATTGCAATAAATACTGTCAAAAAAGTGCAAAGTGCAAAGAATAAAATGATCACACAAACATAATTCCGAAAAACACAGTTCCAAATGTTGTAATAGATGGTGAGTATGATGGTGAAAAATAAATGAATAAATAAATGTATCCACAGTTCCTTCAATAACGGGAAATATTTGATGCAGGGTCTATGATTCAATAAGGAGCAAATAGGTGTAGTGTGCACTGATAATAGTTGGTGAGACTCAAATCAATGAAGGATAATACTGACTGGACCTCAAATAGCAGAGAGTTCGAAAATTAGATCTGGATTGGTATATCACCGTAACATAGATATACATATTCTCAGTAATGTGGTCAGATAATATGCAGGCAAGATGTTTGAAATACACCACGGCCAGTATCAGGATTCAGTCCGAATGACTATACAAATACAAGAGGATTGTAGTAATGGCTGCACACATACTGGGAGGGGGGGGGTCGTGAAATGGTTGCACACATACAGAGGAAATGGCCACGCACATACAGGGAGGTGAAGGAATAGCCCTGCACATACAGGAGGGTGCAGAAATGGCTGAAGACATACAGGAGGGGGTGTAAAGAAATTACTGCACAAATAAAGGGGGTTGTACTAATGGTTGCACACATACAGAGGAGTGAAGAAATAGCCGCACACATTCGGGGGGTGAAGAAATGGCCGCACACATTCAGAAGGGTGAAGGAATAGCTACATACAGGAGGGGGTTAATGAATTAGCTGCACAAATACAAGGGGTGTAATAATGGCTACACACATACAGGTGAGTGTAGTAATAGCTACACACACGGGGGTGTAGTAATAGCTACACACACACACACGGGGGTGTAGTAATAGCTGCACACACACACATACAGGGGGGTGTAGTAATAGCAGCACACACACATACAGGGGGTGTGGGGCTACGCAAATTTCAATTGCGAATCCGTTTTTTCGCCGAAGATTAAATTAGAAATATGCGAATACATAACTTTTTCTAATTATAACATGCTGAATTTATAAAGTTTGTAATTCGAAAATCTCTATTTCGAATGTATATGTATTTGTAATATTCGAATTTAGAAAATAACACATTTAGAATGGTTTGGTAATTATAAATTTAACATTTCGAAAAATCGTATTTATAATGCTCCGATTTGCGAAATTTCAAAACACATGTAATGTGATATTGTACGAATTCGCTTTGCTCTATTACGCACGATTTTCATTTAGAACGTTGTGTGTGTGTGTGGAGGGAGAGAAAACTATATTTGACAATAAATAAACAAATATATCATTAAATAGTATAATTAAATATCTTCATATCTAACTATTAATTAGTATCTGTATATATATTCGCAATTCAATAATTCGCAAAAGACATACATTCGCAATTCAGATATTCGCAAAAGACTTATTACAAGTCTTGAAAATTTGAAATAGTAGCAATTATAAATTAGATATGTAGAAATGTGCTCATTCGAAATTGAAGCATATTCAAAATAAAGATTTGTATAATTAAGATATTGCAAAAATTAAAAAAAGAGAGCATTTGAAAATAACACATTCGAAATAGAAACATATTCTAAATGTGAATGTTTATAAATGAAATCGTTTCGAAACGGAAACATGTAGAAAATAAGAAAATTCGAAATAGCGAAAATTCGAAATGTGAATTTTCTCAATTTGGCGGTATAAATGTAACATTTTGAAATCGGGATTGCATACCGGGGACTGCATACCCATACAGGGGGGTGTAGTAATAGCTACACACACACACACACGGCAGGGTTGCCGACTTTTATCAGCTTCCCTCTGGGAGATTCCGAAGGAAGCCATAGATGCATGGAAGGGACAGGATTTAATGACGCGATTTATGCAAATCACGTCATAAAGCACCGCCCCCTTGACAATTAATTAATAATTTTTTGCTTTAATGGGGATGGTGGCGGGGCTTGATGGCGCAAATTGCGTCATCAGGTCCCTCCATGTCCCTAGCAACGCTAGGAAACTAGTGTTGCTGGGCAGGGGGGCAGGACTTGAGGCCGTGGTTTCTATAAAAGTCACTTGCGGGAGATTTGCAGGCTCTCCCGGGATACCGGGAGAACTGCCTGAATTTCTGGAGTCTCCCAGAAATTCCAGGAGAGTCGGCTACCCTGAGTAATATACAGATGAGTATAGTAATAGCTGCACACACACATACAGAGGGGTGTAGTAATGGCTGCACACATACAGAGAGGGGAGGGTAAAGAAATGACTGCACAAATACAGGGGGTGAAGATATGGCTGCACATATACAGAGAGTTGAAAAATGAAGAATGGAATGAAGGGATGCCGGGAGAACTGCCTGAATTTCTGGAGTCTCCCAGACATTCCAGGAGAGTCGGCTACCCTGAGTAATATACAGACGAGTATAGTAATAGCTGCACACACACATACAGAGGGGTGTAGTAATGGCTGCACACATACAGAGGGGGGAGGGGAAGAAATGGCTAAACACATACAAGGGGGTGAAGAAATGGCTTCACACATACAGATGGATAGATAGTTACATTATATGTATATATATATATATATATATATATATATATATTGGGGAAAAATATATTTAGAATGGAATGAAGGGATGCCGGGAGAACTGCCTGAATTTCTGGAGTCTCCCAGACATTCCAGGAGAGTCGGCTACCCTGAGTAATATACAGACGAGTATAGTAATAGCTGCACACACACATACAGAGGGGTGTAGTAATGGCTGCACACATACAGAGGGGGGAGGTGAAGAAATGGCTGAACACATACAAGGGGGTGAAGAAATGGCTTCACACATACAGATGGATAGATAGTTACATTATATATATATATATATATATATATATATATATATATATATTGGGGCAAAAAATATTTGGACAGCCACAGATTGTGCAAGTTGTCCCACTTAAAAAAAATGAGAGAGGTCTGTAATTTCCATCATAGGTACACTTCAACTGCGAGAGACAGAATCTCCAAAAGTAAATTAGAAAATAACATTGTATGATTTTTAAACAATTTATTTGTATATTCTTGTGGAAAATAAATATTTGGACAATCAAAAAGTTTAACTCAATACTTTGTAATGTAACTTCGGTTGGCAATTACAGAGGTCAAACGTTTCCTGTAGTTCTTGACCAGGTTTGTACACACTGTAGCAGGTATTTTGGCCCACTCTTCCATGCAGATCTTCTCCAGATCTGTCATGTTTTGGGGCTGTCGCTGGGCAACAAGGACTTTCAAATCCCTCCACAGCAAGAATTCTGGCTCTCACAGACCTGTTACTTCTTCTTTAAGAAGCTCTTCTATCCTCCACTGTTACTTCTTCTTTAAGAAGCTCTTCTATCCTCCACTCGTTACCTGTAGTCACAATACAAGCACAAAACATGTTTTTTTTTTGTTTTTGTTCCGGACTAGATTGGAGCGCGTGCGTGCGTGCGTGCATGCGTGCGTGCAACTGGGTTACAAGCTCTGACTAACCAATGTGTAATATTTCTGGGTGACAAAAAAAATGAAAGCAAATTACACTTGGTTAAAATAAAAGGTTTTTTGTCTATGGAGCTGGATAGCATGAAGGCAATAAGTAAATAAGCTAGTTTGTCTCATGATTTGATATTCATAAAACTGTTGATGTATATTAAGGAAAACACATCTAGTGGAATATTCTCGACTGTTAAATTATTGGGCACATTTAATTAAGTTATAAATGATTTGACATGGTAAGCCGCCAATGTATAATTTTAATAACCTATTTGGCCTCAACGTTTGTTAAAAAAAAAAAAAAATAACAGTACACAACAACAGTGTACTAATTTCACTTCCAATTTTCCCCTTGTTACATTTGTTTGAATAGCAATTCTGCAACTTTCTAGGTACAATAAATGTATATAAATTATGGTGTAAAAATGATTTTTAATGGTCATTTATCTTTTTGTAGGACACGAGGATCAGCAGGTAGAGGAGCGCAAGGACAAGTGCAAATGTATTTCTGTAGCAATAAATGTAAATTATTATCTTTTATTATTTATCTTTTTTTTAAAAAAAACAAACATACAGATTTATCAAATGTACTTTATATAAGTACATCCATAATGCAGTGTAAGGGCGGAGTCAGTGCAGCTGATAATCTGGGTGCTGGCTGATCAAAGGGGCACGGCAGGTAACTGCCCATAACCTGTTGACGAAGCCCCATTGGCTGTCACTTCTGACCATGTCTGTAGTCATCTCAGTCTATGGCCTGTGCTGTGACTGTGGATCTGCTGCACAGATTTAAAAGACAGATAATGTTAGCAATAAGAAGCAAAATGTGTTATGCAATGAGGGTGTGGAAAGAAATGTGTGATGGAAGGTAGGAGGGAGATGTTTTATGGGAGAGAGACTGCGAGAGATCTGTAATGGAGGAGGGACAGAGAGGGACATGTAGGACCAGATTAAGGGCCACATAGACCTGGGGCTGAATTGGGTTTGACCAGGTACATGTGGTTGTTGCCAGTGTTGTATGGGCGGTCAATGTGGGCATGGTCTGTACCATGGAGAGCAAAGATAGTACACACACCCCGTGTAACCACCTACATCTCCCTTTCATATTCACTACTGTTCATACAGTATTTAAGTAGAGAGAGGAAATTACATCCCAACTGCTCCTGCTGGTGGAGCAAGCATGCCTGCAAGCAAGTCATTTGTAAGGTTGCCCTATGAAGACAGAAAACAGCCACATTATTTACTTATATAAACTCAAAAGCCAGAAACCACTGATCACACACAATTTGCCATATGGTTTTTGGCTTTTCCAATATACTTACTATACATTTACTAGGTTTCTATTTTTTTGTAATGCAGAATAGTGTGTAAGGGTTTAGCAAGCCATTACAGTGCAATTTACATAGATCCCTATGCTCACTATATGCATACCTGGTATGTACAACAGGTAGTCCAAGAACGCAGTCTAGATTGTTTTGCATACGGGTCTTCTTATGCATATGCAGGAGTATCGGACAGGGTAATTATGCAGTGGGCATGTGTAAACACCCTGTCGTTCTTAAATCAGAATCCAAACCAAAATGATGTCACAAACCCAAGAAATGACTGTGTGTAGTTATGTTGGGTTTCCTGTGATCGACGTGTGCTTAGCAACTTATAACTGAGATGGTAAGATTTTTATGGGGTTTTGCGGTTATGTTTTTCAACATGGGAAGTTTGTGTGTTATTGTGACTGTATGCAGCTGCAGTACCCGGTTAGAAAGTTTCATTTCCTAAATAGGAACATCCAAAAGTTCCTTTTCAGATGTCCCTGTTTCGCATACCCCCAAGTTTAGGATTTTTTTTCAGAATGGGTGAGTATGCAAATCGGCATACCCACCCATTTCATTTCGGAAACGCCGCAACCACCGCTGCTGCAGGACCCGCACCACGGGAAAGGTAAGTAACCTCTTCAGGGTTAGGGTCATTTTGCGGGAGATGGTGGGTTAGGGTCAGGCTGTGGGGAAGGAAGGGTTAGAGTAATGGAAGGGGAGGGTTAGAATTTGGGGTAGTTTTTGCCCTACCTTTTGGAGCACCAAACAGTCGGTGCTCCGTGGATCGATTGTTATGCCTCATTGAGGCATATGCAATCGAAATCCCAACCAGTTCAAAACTTTCCGGAGACCCACATCAAACTGTATGGTATTGCTTCTTTGCAGAGAAAACCGCATTTCATAAACATGTGGCCACCAAGCAGTTGTTTAGGCTTCACTTAATAAACTCATTTGAAGGACACTGCATTTATGTAGGTTAACCCATTGTTCTCCCTCTAACACATGGCTTTGCCTAATTCAGTAAAAGGGAACAAAAGTGTTTTATGTCCTTCACCCACTTGTGTCCTGGCTGTGAATATCAAACCATCTATGGCTCTAGTTACCTGTTCCTGCTGGTTACCATGGTTTCAATACTTTATAACACTAAGATCCTATTTTTGATTCAAATACATCATGTACTAGCCTTCATTATAAAACAGGTGTTTATGCGGAACAATTTAACGTTGAAAATGATTTACAACATTTAAGAATTGGGGATTGAGGAGTTTAAATGCGGTTGTAGATGTGTTATCAGTACTCCATGTGGCAGCCATTTTACAAGGATTACTTGCACATTTTCATTAACAAAAGGAACAGAAAAAACATGCAGCAATAAATAACATTTCTATCTGTTTTGTACATTTTCAGATAGAAAAAATGATAATATAAAAAAATGATACAGATGTAAAGGTAACAGGACAGATTATGTGCAACACACACAAAGTTTGTTTTAATTTGTTATATGGACACTTTTTATTTGTATATGTGTACATAACGATCCATTTCTTTTTGTATATTGATGACTCATACCAGTTTACCCTGGGAAAGGAGAACAACATCATTAACACTATGGGGCTGATTCAGAGTTTGAGTAAGGGGGAAGAAAAAAAAAAAAAGGTGCTAGTGCACAGCTTGGCTAAACCATTTTTCAAAGTTAGAGGTGTTAATTAATTTCAAATCCTTTGAATGCAGAGAAAATACTTTACTATTATACATAGAATTCAATTTCTGCATAGCTTTAAGTTTATTCTATAAAATAGAATTGAGCTAAGAAACTTCACCTTTTAATTCTAATATTGGTTTCACAAATTTGCCTCCCCTTGCAATTCAACATGGTATTGCTTAGGTCTACACTTGCATCTAAAAAAAAAAGGAGTAAAGTGCAACTCTGAATCAACCCTTATATCTCAGCTTCTGATTACACTTATTGCCAGGATGTGGTCACCAGCTGAATTGCAGCTGTATCACTGTAGAAAACCTTGACGAATAGAAAATTGCTATTGGGAACGGGTCAAAATAAGTACCCAGCAAATAAAATTGAGCTAAGAAACTTCACCTTTTAATTCTAATATTGGTTTCACAAATTTGCCTCCCTTTGCAATTCAACATGGTATTGCTTAGGTCTAAACTTGCATCTAAAAAAAGGAGTAAAGTGCAACTCTGAATCAACCCTTATATCAGCTTCTGATTACACTTATTGCCAGGATGTGGTCACCAGCTGAATTGCAGCTGTATCACTGTAGAAAACCTTGACGAATAGAAAATTGCTATTGGGAACGGGTCAAAATAAGTACCCAGCAGATTGCAGCAGGCTCGAGTTAGACCTGGAGGGAAGGTTTGGCTTTAAGAAGTGAGGGTATGGTTAGGCTGAGGGATTAGGGTTAGGCTGCAAATGCCTACCTGTCCAGGATCACTCTTTGAGACTGTGGGAGCTGTAACGCTGTTGCTGTGCAAATTGGAGACCGTGGGCAGTTGCCATTCAACTGACGAATGATAGTCTATTGCAAAACAGACCATCAAACTGGCAAACCACACCCTTATTGCCACACCCAAAAAGACAGCACTTTATTTCAGGACATGAAATCACAGTGACTACTAAGATTATTTAAACAACATCCTCATTTGGGCTACTGCAGGAATGAAAGATTCTTCTTTTAATTCAAGGGACAGCAAGACAAGGTGCAACAATGGGGGGCACAGGTCAGTGGTTGGCTTCTCTTCTGGAACCAGTGGAGTAATTTCTTTTGTAGGTGACTGTCCCAACCAGTCAGGACTCTGTAAATACAGTACTTCAGGGACAGTCATACTTCAAAGCCATTTCAGCTATCCTGGCGTACACATAACATGCATATAAACACAAACAATACAAATACATAATCTACCTAATCTTATAATGAGTAGTAAATGCCTGTTAGAAGTTGAATCAAGCTCAGAGGAAACCTGTATTCCGCTCTTGAGGTCTGTGTACTTTCTTGCATGTTGACAAAGATATCGACAGACACAAAGCCTTGAGGACAGGACAATCAGACATAGTAGTAGACAGACAGAGATTGAGGGAGATAGACCCTGCATATGTGTGTATATAGCACTTGTGACTCACAGCGCTGAGGTCATGAGTTTCATACCCAGACAAAGCCTTATCTGTGTGGAGTTTGTATGTTTCCTCTGGGAAGGGTCAGTGCTAGCATGTTCTGTCTTTCAAGACCACCCTGAAGGACCGCTAGAAATCTTGCATCAGGTCTTCGCTCAGGTTCGCATAAGGTGCAAGTTTCTGCTCTTTCAGTGGAAATTGGCTCTTCTGGCTCGTCCAGATCTTTTTGTGAGGGATCCTTCATATTCAAGCCCCTTTTGTGCTCCCTTTATCCCCTTGAGATCTTAATTTTGTACTTTCGGCTCTACAATGTCATCCTTTTGAGCCCTTGGAGTCTGTTGAATTGAGATTTGTCCCCTTGAAGATTGCTTTTCTTCTGGCAGTTGCACCTGCTAGAATAGTCTCGGAGTTGAGTGTGTTATCCTGTAGATCTCCTTTTCTTATTTTCCATTAAGATATGACGGTTCTTCATACCACTCCTTTTACACCAAAAGTGGTTTCTAACTTCCTTATGAATCAGGAGATAATTCTCCTTCTTATCCTATCTTCAGGTGTCCGGGATAATCTTGTTTCTCTAGATGCCGTTAGAGCCTTGAGGATTTAATATGGATAGAAAGGCTCAGATTAGGAAAACTGACTCCCTGTTAGTCCTTTAAGAGGCTCAAACGGGGAAGGACCCCACAATTCAACAGCCCATTCCACCAGGTTGGTCAGTTCGCCATGGGCGGGGA
>WWET01001226.1:288665-323211 GCA_011038615.1 Limnodynastes dumerilii
AGCAGCTATGTTGGGCGGCTGCCTGGTCCTCCATCCACTTTCACAAAATTTAAAGTTTCAGGTGTTTGCTTCCCAGGATGCTTACTTTGGAATTAAAGTGTTAAAACCATCTTCATTTGAGCCTTCCCTCCCATAGAGACATCTTTGGTAAATCACCCACTGTCGCAGTGTTCCCCAGATGAGTGATAGAGAAAACGGGATTTATTGTTGCTCACTGTTAAATCTGTTTTTCGTAGATTATCTGGGGGACACTGTGTGCCCTCCCTCACACACAGTAATGTTTGTGGTTTTCAATTCTTTTTTGTGTGTTCTTTCTTTTCCTGTATTTCCTTCTCTCCTCCGCTTTGTTATTATAAAACTGAGGTCCACTGGGGGATGGAGAGGGGAGGAGCTTCTCTCAGCAGTATTTTTAACTTTCAAATGCCGAGTTCCAGTGTGCCTCTACCAACCCAATGTCACAGTGTCCCCCAGATGATCAACGAGAAACAGATTTACCGGTGAATAAGAAATCCCTCCCTATATTATATGAGAGGTGTATTTTCCCTTTCCATCCCAGCACTGCAGTTTGTCACTTCAGGATCTATTCACAAAAGATATTTGAAAAAAGCAAGTAATAACAAAGAAAACATTTTAATTACTTAAGTCAGTACATTAAACTGTACTTTAAATTGTATTTTTCTTCCCACAGGAACACAACACACAGTTTATTATACAAGTATAATTGCTGTATGTTGGTATAGCAGATACTTCTATTCCACCATCGCCAAGTCTTTCAGAGCGTGACTGCGTTGTTTCTTGGCTTTATAACCAGGGCGCAGAAATTCAATTTTCCTCTTTCTAGACTCAATTTTCTTTTTATGTTTCTTTATCTTCCTCTGGGCTGCAATGTCAGGGTTTGCCACCGCCTGAAATAAACCAACACAATCTTAAGTTAAAGAAATGTATATTTATCACTCAAATAATGGTAACTAGACAATCATTTTAGTGACCGCAACAAAACACAGCATTTCTTGCATACCTGTAAATATACCAATTACACCCTTAAAAGGGACACCCTCAACAATTAGTTAAGCAACCAAGTTTGGACATTACTTTGAAGTAAGTGAAACATTACCTGGAGTGCTTTTTGCTTTTTCCTCATAGCTCTCTTCTGATTGACTTGTTTCTGGACCTCAGCAAAAGCCAAAGAGAAAGTCCCCAAACCAACCAATTTCTTTAGAAGCTCTACAATTTCTTGAGAGAGGTTTTTCAATGTCACGTCTAAAAAAAACAAATAAAAAGTAATGATAAAAGGACTAATTCATTTTATTGGCTACAAACATAGTAATCATACTTTACTTTTACATGCATACTTTAATTACTTCTTACATGCTTATTCTCTTGATTAGGTCTACTCTATAACATCCACAGATTCTTGTAAATAAAAAATAAAATACTAAGCTAAATAGAGATATTTATATAATACACTTTATATCTTTTACTTTTTGATAGGATGTGTTGAAGCTTTACGTTAAGTGTCTGTACAGTGCAAAGAGGAATTGGTATTTCACCCCTCTCCTTCAGATGCAGAGTGACGTCTTCTTACCTTGGCCTGTATATGTGGTGTTGAGTTCTCTGAAGAGTGGAGCAACAATTGTGGTCAGAAAAGGTGTCACATTTTCACTTCCAAGATCCACAGCTATTGCTCCCAGGAATTTAAAGATGCAGATTCTCTATAAAGTGGACAAAGATAACAAACAAATCAGCTACAAATGCATAATCTCCAAACACAGCCCATGGTAGCTCTTTAGATAAAAATATGTTTCTATAAACTAAGGTATATGGAACAAAACTACCAAAATGTATTGCAATAGAATGAAAGACTGTGCAAGACAAAAAAACTAATCGTAGCTTCTGTGCGGTAAGGAAATGTTCACCATAACAGATTTTTGTAAAACTGTTATTGGATATTACACATCATAGAAAAGCTAATTTACTGATTGGAACCTTGTAACTGTTATCAGCAATTATAATCTTTCAGATTTCCTAGAATGATACCTTATCATTAAAAATGTCCTTAAATATTTCATAAAACGGTTTAGTCACAAATTTAGACAGCACGTGCATTAGTTTCCGGTCTACAAGTACTAGAGCACTTGGGCCAAACACAGATGATTTACGCATTCTGAATGTGCGCGTTCTGCACATGCATATACACTGCGGTTATAAATACGAATGCAGTACTGGCCCATGTGGAGAGATAGATCAGGGAAATAACAGATGTATATGTATGTCTAATGTGTTCATTACGTACATGTAAAGCATACTATTAAACACTTCTCTAGTAACAAAACATGAAAACTATGCGATATTATACGTTTCAGTTAATGTTTCTATTTTAGCAGTAGTTCCAAATGGTTGTTTTTTTTTTCATTTACTCTTAACTTTTTGTTGCCATTCTGACAGGGGCGTGACAAGGGGAGTGCACACATGGGGGCCTGGGGGAGGTATTTGAATCATACAAGGGCATGTTTATGCATGATCCTTCATTATGCCTCAACCTGATTTTACATGAGGTGTGTAGGGTAGGGACCCTCATAGATATGGACTATAGGACTGCACTCCACTGGAGGACTTGAGTGCAGTGTGTACCTAAATCTGTAGCTGGCCCTCTACGCTAAAGCGTACAACAGTTTCTATAAGATATGACTGCCGGGGGTAAATTCTGCATTACAATGATGCCATAGAAGTTTGAACTAAACCATAAAGTAGCTGATCTTGTTCAAAACTTTAAAATCCCACAGGCCTCACTTTTACATAATTATATTTGAAGATATAAAAAACGCTGTTTTGGGGCATGCCTTGCTGCATGTAAAATGGCTTTTACTCACTTTTAATGGATTTTTAGGAGTGTGGGCAGCTTCTTTACTGGCAAGTACTGTTAGCTTTTTCATGAGCCACATCAAGGTGGCAGCCTTCCCATCGCCTTTCTCCTTTTCTTGGTCCATCTCTGTGCTTTCCTCCACTTCCTCCTCATCTCCACAGACCTGCTCAGTAGTCTTATCTTCTTGATCATCATTATTGTTCTGTGTATTATCTACCTCAGGGCGAAGGAGGTAGATAACTTTGGCCACAAATAACAAATTCTTAATGACCTACAAACAAGAATTATCATTAGTATATAAAGCTCAAGGCATGTATCAGTTATGGCTATATTATTTACACAACTAGGTTCTATAACAAGTCTGAGAACCCAGAAATCTCTAAAGTTGAACAGTATTCAGCAACAAAATATATAAAAAATGAGATATTGCAATATTCTTTCCAAGTCTCCTCTAAACCACATACATTAGTGGACTGTAGTTACTGAGCAGACAAGTAATAAAAATCGGTTGCTTTCAGCTGCAATGTATTATGCATCTATTGCTTTGTAGTAGTAATGCTGGATTTTCAATTTAAGATTATTTTCATTTCAGTTTTTGACATTGTTTCTTTGTTAGTGGAAAAGGAAAATTATATTGTTACAAAGCAAATTAAATTTGAGGTCACCATTGAAAAGCTCTTTTAGAGGAGGTATATTCAGCTTAGTGATCCACTGCTCAAGCCAAAAATGTAAGCCACTGATTACTCAGCTGCAAACTGTTCTTTTTTTGTCTTGTGATCTTTCTTGCAATTAAAATAAAAACTATCTGTAGGAAATATACCTGTTCCCCCAGGGTCTGGTCAAGAAACTTTGACTGCAGTTGATGGCAGAAAGCAAGTGCTAGGTCTTTCATCTGTAAAAACAACCATTATAGTAAATACAACAATCAAAAGGATAACAACAATAAAAGACAAACCTAAAAAAAAAGATTTAATCCAAATAACAGGAGCTGAAAATATATTTGTGTTACAGACTCATTTATAATTGTCAGAGAATATGTTTTGCCTGTGTATTAGTAACAAATACATTTTAGAAAAAAAAAAGGACGATACCTTTGTATCCAGATTATCTAGCAAGAACACAGCAGAAGATCCAGACTGTGCTTTCTTCTTTGCCTTTATGATCATCCACTTACTAACAAGTTCCTCAGCTTTCTGAATGGAAAATAACATTCCAAAAATCTGGGAAGAAGTTAGCCAGACCCAGCTATGGGGATACCACAAATGCGACTGAACGTAACCTATAACATTAAGAAACAGATTATTGTATTAAAAATAAACACTTCTATTTCATAAACTTCTGCTGGACTTGATTTAAGTCTAGTCTTATAATACTGACACTATCACAAAACTTCTCTTGCAATTTCTACTCAGTTATATTAAAACCTATCACAGTCCATTCACCCTTTTGGTTGTTTTAGTCTCAACTATCCACACGTCAACCCCCTGTACGTAACTACTTTTTAAGTAGGTGGAGCTAGGACCCAAACTACAGCCAATCAGAAAAGAATAAGTTACAGTTAATGTTAAATGGTTGAGACTAGTTTCAGTTTCCCCCGCATAATAAAAAGTAATGTCATTTTCACTTCTGCCTGCTATTCTTGCTTAACTCTAGGCACTCAGAAAACAATAGTTTAAAACGAAAAAAAAAGAACAAAGAAATAGCCAATTGTTTCCTCGGTTGCGCAAATTGAGTGTAATCGGACGAGACAGGCAACAAAAGCTTATTTTTTCATATTACCATGGCTTTCAATTATCTTAACACAAAGCAATGTTTGATCCTTAAACAAGAGCAGTGTATTGTTATCCTCCTGTAAATCTAGAAAAAGTGAAATCTTCCACATACCACATATTTTATTCATTGTCTCTCGATACTTCGGCAGCTCTAGAATATTGCACTCTTTGATTAACTTAATAAGCAGGGTAAGGAAACTGAACAGTAGTCTGTCCGCGGCCTTTTCTTCTGACTCCTCTTTTAGCTGCAAATAAGAAACAAGACGGAAATTGTACCACTAAACCAGAGTCTCTTCTTGTACACTAGTAATCTTTAAGATACTCACATCTTCAAACTGAATGGGATCAATCTCTCTTTCAATTAGCATAACAGTAGCTTCAAGTCTCCGCTCAAATTCAACTTTTTCAACTTCAACAAACAAACCACACGCCAAGGCACCTAATCGCTTCTGAACAGACTAAAGAGGGAGAAAAATACCTTTTACATTCTCAATCAAATACAAAGAAAAAAGTTAATTTTGTACTCCATAAGATTAATTTCTTGTGAGCCATCATCTAACATGTGCAAGCTCTTTAACAGTTAATTATGTTTGTTTCAACATATACCATACAAGGATGCTGATTATTGGTCTTCTGGCTAACAAAATCATTTGTAAAAAAAAACCTTATCATCCTCTAACAAGTAATATTAAATAGAAACTGAAGGAGATGTGTGTGCTGGAGTTGGCTCTACAGTTCACAGAAAACAAAATCATTAGTTTACCTCCTATCTGGAAGTTTCTGACTATTGTATGCTACATAGCAAATATCACAAAGGGGTATGTTTCTGGATTCCAATGGGTAAAACTTTTTTGCCCCAAACAAGCATCCGAAATTTCTAAATAACTGAATATGCGGACAAAGGGTACAAATGATCTAAACGTTAACTAGCTTTTCTTGTAGACATCATATGGAATACAAGAGGTGTAAATAGAATTCAAAGACTGCCCTTTTGCTACCGAGTGTTAGAAGACCTATATCCTGGTAGACATTACTTTAGGAAAAAAAAAGGTCTGGGTCTGGTTTGTATATTACTATGTGTCATAACATTCAATTTAAAAATAATGGCCTCAGTACAGTGGCTCAAGTGAGAAGCACTGGAGTTTGTATGTTCTCCCCATGTCTGTGTGGGTTTCCTCTGGGTGTTCTGGGTTTTCTCCCACACTCCCAAAAAAACAGGTAATTTGGCTGCTGAATAAATTAGCCCTAGTCTCTGTGTCTGTGTTAGGGAACTTAGAATGTTAGGGACTAATGTGAATGTGAAATATTCTCTGTAAATAGCTAAATATTCTGATAGCGCTATATAAAAACCTGTTAATAAATAATCAAATAACCCTTGTGCTACAGTAAAGTGAACTAAATCTGGATGATGAAATGGGCATTGATCTTTATTGGTAACTGCCACGACTTAAATAATCGACATACCATGCCTTTCTGGGTCAATTTGGGTCAAGTTATCACGGGATAATTCTTTTAAAACCTAGTTTAAGGTTTTATAAAATTGCTATGGCATTACAAAATCTTTTGTTCTTGTTTCATACAGATACACTTTGCAGTTTGTAAAAGATGCCATGAAGTCTATCACCAGGAGATCACCAATAAACTAACTGGACAGAAGCAGCTAAGGAGCTTAATAAGTTAACAGTTTAAATCATCTCCAGTTATCGACTGAACACATAGCCCTCAGTCAGAGTCCAACATAAAAGAGAAATTGGTCCAGCCCAGACATCTTTGCAAAGGAATATACAAAAGTAAATATTTGTCTATATAAGAATTTAAGTTGTATTACTCATGGAAAATTATATATACCGATTAAAATACATTATTAAAATTTTGGGGAGTTTTGTTATTTACCTTTTCGTTGTTTAGCCACTGTGTGACCAATGAAAACATCAAATCCTTCTGCTTTTGATTAACTTTAGTAAGAAGAGTTTTCCCTGCCAGGGCAGCCATTTTCTTACACTTTGTGGAGTCATCATTCACCATAAGCAAAGCCAGGGGTACAAACACGAGACCACAGTGCTGGTTAAGTATTCTCTGGGGAAAAGAATAACACAGTTTCAGATAATTATAGTGAGAAGACAAATATAAACCAATAGTGTTATTTTGTATTCTACTTACACGTTGTGAAAAATGAGTATCAAATATTTATTAAAGTAAGCCATTGAAATTGAAGCAAGGAATAAAATAAAGTCAGCTCTTACTTGTGGGAATGTCTGAAATAGATAAGAAATCATCTCCAATGCCGAATCTCGTCCAGTTTCATATTCATAGCTATGGCAAAAACAGGATTGGTTTAATGCTTAATGCTGTGACATAAAAAAAAACACTAATTGTGACAGACGTATTTTACCAATCTCATAGGTTTTAATGCTACATTCATACCTAAATGTATTGTCAATTATCTCTGAACGAATGCAAGAAATCATGCAGTACATTTTTGTTATGGCTCATTGATTTAAATACAGATGTCCATGTCAATACTAAATTATATCCGGGCAGTAGAAAGAAACTAGCCGACTAGATTCACACCTTTCTAAATATACATGTTTGCTTTGTAAGAACAAATATGGATGTATTGTAATTACCACTTAACTGCCCAGATAAAATAGTTTAATGACCACAACGATTTCCTTGTGATGTTCTAAACAAACGAACTGCGCTAGTGTCTAACATTTAACAAGTTCCCATTCTGAGCTGCTCAATAAAACAAAGATTGACCATGGAACTTATAGTTAAAGCGCTATTTACATGTGAAACTGCAGTATCCATGATCAAGGAATATTTACATTTCCAAATGCTTGTTTAAACCTATAATGGCCATAAACAGGTTTTGAAACTATACGATATATATACACACAAACACGGGTGAGGTTCACCGCTTCAAACGATCTGTGTTTCAACAGAAAACATGACTCCCGCGACGACATGGTTTTCCGAAGATTGCAACGGCAAAAAGTATGTTTTCTTATCCCTAACCACCCCCTTCCCGCAACCTAACAGCCTCCCAAACCTAACCCTCTCCACTGTGCAACCAGATCTATCCCCAGCCAGGATGGCACCTGCCAGGGGCGCCAGCCGCCCGGCGATGCCACCCGTGGCTGAGAGATAGTGCAGCGCAGGTCTGGAGTCAGACTGCGGCTGGATGATTTTAAAAAGAGGGCTGGATGGTTGCTAGTATACCCGCGGTCACTGTGACTGCAGGATCTCATTTCCCGTGCAAGTCTCGGCCACTGCGGGACTTCAATTTTATCTGCAGTCACGCTCGGAGGACATAAGTAAGGTAAGAAAACCTGGGGTGGGGGGCTGGAGCCTGGAGGCACATGATGGAAGTACTGGGGGACCCTGGAGGCACATGATGGGAGTACGCTTTCGACTGTATTACTGTCTAAAATGGGCTATTCATACTGGCATCTGTATTTATCTATCTATATATTATACAAACACACGCTCAAAGGTATATAACTATATACTAGATAGCTAGATAGACTATATCTGATGGGGTAAACAAGATTAAGCGAACAGACAGAGAAATGGTAATAGATGTGAAGTGATTTTAACTTACGTTAATTGCGCAATTATAAACTCAAAATTCTGTCTTAGCTTTTCACCTAGCGGATAGTCAAGCAAATACTTCAGATATATCTGGAGAGACAATTCAAAGATAAATTATTAAACATTTTATTGATGCAAGTGAGCTAGATATGTTTACAAGTAATTTGTAAATGTCACAAGATATGAGCATGCTCAGTACATTCTCAAATACAACCATCGATTCATTGCAGTTGGGATACAAATATAGTAGAGCAGTGGAAAACTCCCTACATTATTTAAGTATGGTTTAACAAAGAGGACAGCTGTTAAAATACACTGAACATCTTGGTAAGATGTCGAGCTGGACCCAAAACATCTCTGCCCCTCTACAACTCCATCAGAAACTCAGTTTATGAATAACAAAGCTCTGGAGGAAGAATGAAAGAGAGAGAAAGGAGACAACATAAATATAGGCCAAAAAAAGGACTCACCTTAGGTAGGAGAGCAGTGTCCCCAAGATGTCTACAGGGTAAGCAACAATAAATCTTGGTTTCTCTTAGAGCCATCTGGGGGACACTGCGAAGCCGGGTGATATACCAATGCGCTATTAAGGGAGGGAATGCTCATTGACCCCTATTATCAGAACCTTTCCACAGATGTATCCTTAGAGGTGAAGACCTTAAATCTTGAAAAGGCGTAAACAGAGAAGGAGGTAGCTGGCCCACAAGGCTGATTAACTGAAGCACCTCCTCTACTTGCTGTCCAAGACTGAACTGGTGGAAGGGGCCAAGATGCCCAAGGTAATTGTAAGCCTGAAGAATGAGGCAAATCCTTCTGGCTATAAACTGCTTTGTGGCAGGCCAATCCCACTTATGGGCATCATAAAGGACCAACAGAGAGAGTCAGATCTCTTAATCTGCAGTTCTATAAATATGGAATCTAACTACATTTAATAAGAAGGTACATGGACATCTGGAGAGGGAGACGGGTGGGCATCTGGAGAGGGAGACGGGCGGGCATCTGGAGAGGGAGACGGGTGGGCATCTGGAGAGGGAGACGGGTGGGCATCTGGAGAGGGAGGCACATGGGTATCTGGAGAGGGAGGCACATGGATATCTGGAGAGGGAGGCACATGGATATATGGTGAGGGAGGCACATGGATATCTGGAGAGGGAGGCACATGGATATCTTCAGAGGGAGGCACATGGATATCTTCAGAGGGAGGCACATGGATATCTTCAGAGGAATGCACATGGATATATGGTAAGGGAGGCACATGTATATCTGGATAGGGAGGCACATGGATATCTTCAGAGGAAGGCACATGGATATATGGTAAGGGAGGCACATGTATATCTGGATAGGGAGGCACATGGATATCTGGATAGTAAGGAACACCAGTAGTGGGTCCCTCTGAATTGCTTGCTCAGGGATCAGATTGCACAGATCTCAGTCTTGATACAAGCTTCTATGTACTTCAATTATTCTTGATTATTAACCAACTGTCTATTAGCAATCATTTTATTGTGAATAGCCTTTACTCTGTTTGCTGTCTAGACAAATCATAAACA
The DNA here is from genome assembly GCA_011038615.1 of Limnodynastes dumerilii. Lineage (NCBI taxonomy): Eukaryota > Metazoa > Chordata > Amphibia > Anura > Limnodynastidae > Limnodynastes > Limnodynastes dumerilii. Next base: position 298,445 of record WWET01001226.1, read on the forward strand.
ATTCTTACTTCACTACACAGTTTTTTGGATGATTTGGTTCACACTCACCTGACGACACTGAACTCTAACATTATCATTCTGGGAAGTGACTGCCAATTTTGCGACTTTCTGCATCACCTCATCCATCTCAGGAACAATCAGCTTTTTTGATACAATAGCCTTTAATAAACAAGATACATTTTGTACTAAAGCAGATATTGATCATTCTGATTACTTAAGCAAAGAAACAGGCTGCTCTAAGGATTAGTTCTAGCTTTAAGCAGTTGCTCACTGTCCGTACCAGCAAGATATACTGATTACACATAAATCTAAACATACAAATCATTTTTTAACCAGATACTGAACCATCTAATCTACATGACATTCACAGTAGTTATATGATAAAAGTCGTACACAAGTTATATTGTTTACCTTCAACAAACCAAAAGCTGTAGTTTGCCGTGTCGAGTCATAAAGATCTTCTTCAGCATATCCCAGCAACACTTGCAGTTGTTTCTCAGTAATGGCTCCCTTCATAATTCGTACCAGAGTGGTAACACACTGCAAAGACAACAGCACTTTTTTTGAAATAGCGCCATAGTGAAATGCTTGATACTGACTAACAATATAATTACAAGATAATTTGTAGCTACAAAGACTAAAAAGAACATGTGCTATGAGACTATGATTTACTATCTTATTGGGGTTCAGTGTATCTTAATTTAAGTAGAGTATGATGTTGATGTGGTATAAATAACGTAATATGGTTTAGATTGCATCTAAAATAACAGTGGTCTAAAAGCACAGTAAAGTATGGCTGCACACACAGCTCCTTATGTGCCGTACTGATGTGACTGACAAATAACTACATAAAATGGTAGGTACAGCATTTGAGCACACTCTGGAGGTCAAGCGTTGGGTAACAGAATATTACAAAAGGCTGTTGATGAATTTGGAATCCTGTTGCAGGTATGGCAAGTATGACTGGCTGTGGTTTACATTGGCAATTTTCTTACCTTAAAACAACATACTACAAGATGAAAGTTTTCCCCTCTAGCTGCTCCAGCTTTTGCATAGTCTTTTAGCAAAATGAAAAGTAGTTTAATCATCTGCTCTGTGTTTTTCTCAATAGAAGGCAAAGGAACCTTCAGTAACCAGATAAGGGATTGCAAAGCTCCAGTGATCACCTAAAGAGAAAGCACATGTTGTACAATCAAAGGTGTCAATAAGTAACTAAACACATCAGTATAAAATAATATGTGTAGTGCAGGTTGTTACTATAGGGAATATAGAATTGGAAAGTAACAAAGCATGACTATGTTACAGGGTGGACAAGGACTCCTGTCTCAAGTGTAACTACCTTGAAGTTGATTTATACCATTGCCTTTTTGGGCTATGCAGCAATAAAGTGCTTCTGGAACTGGGTCATACTCCAAAAGGTTTTTTCTCCATGTCTAAACCTTTCCCTTACTTATCAGTGGGTCATTTTTTATTTCTTTACCCCCATGAAATACAGAATATTCAACAGATTAAAACACATTTCATATCAGTCATATCAGCAGCTGCCTGCCGGATTCAGAGAACACTGCCGTCTTCAATGCCTTTGTCTAGAGCAAAACTTTTTCTTTATTAACATTGTCAAAACCAATGAAGTGTTAGATTTGGAAATGTTTGTTATACATTCTTTCCAAGTGTACAAACAATCCACCTCTTACAGTGGCAGCGTGTGTCACCTCCCAGTACACAGCGGATTACCTGATACGCTGTGCCTCTGTCATATGCTCAGAGCGGTGTTCTCTTAACGTGGGCTTACTTGAGTAATGCCCGAATCAATGGGTTTTATGTACCGCAATTTGCCATATGTGCTGCCTTTTGCACGAATTAGATTTTCTTTCCGATTGCACAAAAAACATTTATAGAAAAAACACATATATGGCTAAACCTTATGATAAAAAACATTGCAATGAATGTCTTTTCATTCAGACAACATGGTGTGTTGGTGCAATACCTTTACGTTCCTGGACTGCATGCAGCCTATCAGCATCTGAACAAAGGGATCCAGCATTTCCAGTACGTTGTTCTCAGATGTTGTCACTTTGGATTTTCTCAAGCTCATGTGCAGCAGCTGTGTAACAGAAACACGGTTACAGTTATAAAACAGCTTAATGTAAATGAAAGCCAATTATACAGCATAAAACTATATTTGTCATACCATATAGAATAAGGCAGAGTGTACACTGGAGCCATCATGAACCAGACTATAAACCAATTGTAAACTTTATGTACCTTCAGTCCGATGTCTACCAATATATGCATGTTGGTCCTGCTGCTGACTGCCGCTTTCTCACCCCCTCGAGGTGGTGGAGGCTGAATTAATAAACAGCTCTTAGGTTGAAGGCGTGGATCTGGAGGAGGCAATTCTGAATTCTTATTTCTAAAAGGATAAAGACACAATGTCAGTGTGTGTGTGGTGTACAGCTGTGCTAACAGTGCTCACATCTTTAATTAAAATTCATGCAATACTCCCCGGACCACCTACTATACCCCTATAGTTACCAGTGTCCCCCAATGGATGTAAGAGAAACATCATTTACATCTCACACATGATGCATGAGGAGGAGCAGGCACTGAAAAAGACAATGTTGGATCAGCCTATAGCCAGGGCATTAGACTGTAAGGAGCAGTTTAGAAAACTCTTCAATGACAAGAGAGGCTAAATCAACATACAACCAAACTAGGTAACAGTTAATATTGAAGAGATAACGTCAGGCAACAGGTGTGACAAAAGTAGAACAAATGAATCCGCGCTGTCATTATTGTGAATTTCAGTAAACATACTTTTCTATTTCAGTTAGGAGTGGAAGATTTTCACTGATGAGGCCGTAGCTGAGCAAAAGGATGGAATCTGCTGTCATGCCAGTGTTGGCTACCAAACCATAAACAATTTTGCAAAGAGCTTCATGTACTTTACGGGCCAGCTTTAAACTTGTAGTCTTCTCCAAAACCTGCAAATGGACGGCAACAGAAAAGTTTTAATATGAGAAAATGATTGGAACAAAAAGCACAGCAGAAACGTGAAAAACAAGACTGTATATATTAAGGCGTCATCTTTCTGACATAAGCCAATTACTGCTGTTGGGTATGGTATCTAACCTAATTACAGAATGCACATATCTCACCTCTTTCATGGGAAGGATCAATTTCACAACTTGATCTTTTCCAATAAACTGAGCAAGGAGTTCATACGAATCGTAGCTTTTGCTGCTTCGTGCCTCCATGACTTTAGAAATGATTCCTTTAACTTGCTTTTCCTCTGCGATGACGCCAAAGAGTTCATGATTGAAAATCTATATACAGAATTAACAGATATTAAAAATTATTCGAGAGAAAAACTTTTGTACAGATTAATGACACTGATGGCCGTAATCCTGAAACAGATTTGCGTGTGTGTTGGTTAGAAATACCTGTATTAGAGTGTCCACACAGGTGTCCAGGTCACCACATTTAAGACTGGTAGCAAGGCCTTTCAGCAGTAGATTTACCGTAAATGTTAGTACATGCACCTAAGAAGAGAGAAATGGAGTCACAAAAGCAGAAAACAATGAGGAAAAACAAACCTGAAGTCATACTTTTTGAGATCCCAAATAGATTTTTTTCAGGCACTGATAGGAATCTATTATTCTCTGGGCATTACCTGGTATCCTTTAACTAGAATGGTTTTCATCTCTTTTATTACATAGTGTAGATATCGAGGTCCGAGTGTTTCAAGAATTTTGGTTAGAGTGTTTCTTGCAATATCACGGACCTCCTGGAATCGGTTCCGTAAGAGGACACAGATCTTTAAAAGAATGCTAAAATGGCAAAGGAAAAACTAGTCAAATTACACATTTTTTAAACACAATATCTAGCCTCAACTAACATCACATAGGTCTTTTTTTTAGTTAACGTAAGTGACATAATGTACATTGTTCAGACATTTAAAATACCTGGGTAGATGGGTTTCCATGACCTCTTGAGGAAGGGTCTGCATTAACTTCACCAATGCAAATGCTATTGGAACGCGAACCACTTCTTCTTCATTGACTACTTTAGATTTTACCAGCTTGTGCTCTTCTTCACTCTTAACCTATACAATTAATAATAATTAGTGGTGAACTTAGCTGATGTTGGAGTGTGCATTTTATCAAGACAGAAAAATAATGCTAAATTCTTCCCCAGAAAAAGCATTGGATCCCCTCACACCACAGACACACCCAGACAGAGCCCAATTCTTTTCAATCCAAGTTACACAGGACAGAAAGTAGAAAACAAACATAAACAGCGCTGTAAGCCACAATAAGCAGAACTACAGATGGTGGGTGCTCGCTGTTCCTCCAATTCTGATAAAGCTTTAACCTTTAAGAAGTTAATAGAATTCTTCCAAGTACAAAATTTAATAACTCATCCAGAAAAACATTACCACAATATCCACACCATTAAAGCTATATGCACTAAAATCTAATAGTAAATAAATCAGTAAGAAATAAAAATTAAGCTAAATCCTTCCAAGAAATAATACTAATCATCCTAAGAAAGTTGGTGTACCGTTACTAGTAGAGTAAAAGGCATAAAAATAGAGCCTTACAGCTTGGCAAAACTACATTCAGCAAGAAACATTTCCAGTCTGGGCATTTGCAAGTCAACTGATAAGTCACATTAAGCTGGCCAAACACCCAATTATCGGGTGATAGGGCCAAAAATCGCTCTAATTAATGGCCAAGATCAATTTTTATAATGTCCAATAAACACACCAGAAATGCTCTGGTACGATTATTGCGCCCGATATTTTAAGGGAGCCATTCAGCAAGCTGAACAGTACAGAGAGGGACCAGCCGCGCTTCACACAGCAGTTTTGGCTGATCCCTGTCTGTACTACTCCCTGCAATACGTCGCTGCTTATCAATGCACTATGCTGCTCTGACAGCTTTGAAGGTATACTTCTAAGCTGTCAGAGCAGCTTTGTACATAGATTTGCAGCAGTGCCATAGAGATCACTGTCCCTCCCTGCTAGGATTATCGGTCCCAGCAGAGAAAGTGAATGGTGCTGAAAACGGGACATTTCCCTAGTGGGAAATCGTCCCGTTTATCGGGCAACCCCCTGCTGGGACCAAAAATCTTACTAGTGTATAGCCAGCTTTAGACTTAATATGCCTCCAAAGAATCTCAGGTCATAAAACACAGCAGATTTCACAGTCAAAGCTACAGCTCAATTAATGCCTAAATATAAATGGCCACAGACAACCATACGTGGATTATCCTCTTGCAAAAGGAAAGAGGGAGGGAGAGAAACCTGTTCATCTTTCTAATCTTTATATTGTAAGTCTTGGATGTGCTTCATGCACTCCAAGAGACAACAATAAGAGGACTTATTATCAGATTATTTCTCAAAAGTGAGCTCTTTACTGAGAACAACATGGAATTAGACCTCCCCCTTTCCAGCATGATGGGATGGATGTATAGTTTGGTAGGATTCTACCTTAAGAACAACAAAGCAGGTGGAAAATTCCATCAGTCAGGGAGTCAGGAATCTGGCTGGTGGGGGTGATACTACAGGGCCTATGGACACTATGGAAATGGCAGCATTCCTGTTTCTGTGGCATAAAGTAGCAGAAAGGAAAGTCTCATCTGATAATCTTGTTTTATACAACATGGTCTCAATGTTTCACCAAAAGAATTACAGAGAATATTCCTAAATTTACTAGTAATAACAAGGTTAAGCCATGACCATGCTTAAATAGTAGGGCTCAATATATCTCACGAGTCATCACTGTCAACAAATTTTGCAACAATAAAGGCTTCATATAGTTTTTTTGTTAGGATTTCCCTCCCAGCCAATTACTTGTAATTAGCCACCCCAGTTATAAAAGAAACAATATACCTTGGCATTAAGGCACTTTGTCAGCTTTGGTATGAGGTTGGTAGTTACTGTGCTTTGAATATTCCTTATAAGGGATTCCAGTTCTTTCTCGTTTCTTGGGAGGGTGTGGAAAACTGGATTTCCTTTAGGTGTGTGATCTAAATTTGTAGTTGTGGTCTCAGTAGCATCCCCATCCTGAGTGTCCATTTGCTCCTCTGTTTCCTCATGATCTAACTGCATTTTCTCATCCTCCACACTTTTCAAATCTTTGGAATCTTTACAATCAACAAAATTACAAAGAGCAATAGTAAGACATTTACAGACATTTATGCAATCACATGAGGAAATCAGGCATGTAAAATAAAGCAATGTCACTTTTACTCACTCTCTCTATTATGAGCAGCTTGAAGCTGTTTCTCCAGCGTGGCATGATCAAAGTGAAAAGCATCCAGCACAGTGACAAGTAAGCTGTACAAAGGAAAACAACAATTAGTAAACACCTAAAATTTCTGTTCTAAAACTTAAACTGGTGTCATAGCAGATATATTAATATAACGCTATTTGTATAAAAAAAAAATCAATGAATATTGTTTTTAACAAATACTCTAGGATAACTATATAAAAAGTCTACATACAAAACCAAAACTATTGCAATTCCTGGTGAAATTGTGGATATTCCTGTCTTTCACATACAGCTGGGTAGGTGGCCTGGAGAGAAATGCTATTTTCTTAGGAAAATATTCATGGAGCTCCACTGCCATCTAGTGGCTCATGTAATTATTGGCAAATACCAAAAAAAATTTAATTTTCAGACAATCGGATATTAATCTTTATTACCGCACACACTTGGGCTAATCAACCATCAGCTGATATGCCCAATTATTGTAGCTATGTCCATTATATATGATATGTCCATTGTATCTATGGGTTTGTTTTAAAGCCATCAAACTGCATTCACCTAATAATCATATAGTTTGGTCTTTCTAACCTATCTGACCCCTGCTGTGTTTATCCTATGAAGAGAGGCACATATTGGAAAGTAGACTGCCCTGATTATGAGATAGAGCATACAAAATATACAACTCCACTGGCTATTTGAGTGTAATTTAGCCAATGTAGGCAAGGACATTGTATTTCTATACTAGTGTGTGGCCTGCATTAGAACACCTCAGGATTGGCAGACAGTTTTGCCCATATCACCAATTTTAATGCTGCCTAGCCCTACAATTATATCCTTTCAAACATGTAGTAACAGTATACCCAGATAAGTCTTATAGGTGGTAAACATATTAAATAAGTAATTGTATCTCTGCCATTGTGTTTTCTATTTTTTTCTTCAAAAATCTAAATACAAAGCACTAACTTAAACAATAATCAATCGTAAGTACATTTAGAAACACTTTTTTTTATTTTTATTTCAGCTAATTAAAACGAAAATTTAAGATAAATAAAATCTGTCAAATGAATGGTCTATAAAATATTGTGTAAATTCTCACTCCCTCAAAAGCAAGCTATTGTAATAACATCGTGTCTGATCCAGAGTTAAGGTTTAAATTCATACGTCAGCCTCTGTTGCTGAAGAGATCAAATGGATTTTGGTATCCAACATCCCGCACACAGAGGAACAGGGCTCTCTGCCTACTGTCCTACACGCAGATGGTTGATTCACGTCTAGGACCCTACCTTAAGTACTCCATATGCAAACCCTTCCATGCAGAATACTGAATTGCACGTGAGGGCTTAGCCAAGCGGTTTGATTTAAATTGGTTACTAGCACCCGATTATTTAAGGGAGCCAATCAGCTTACTGAATGGCTCCCTATTCCTTAAGTGCCTCCCTCTTCTGCTAGGATTATCGGTCCCAGGAGAGGTGTATGGTGCCGATAGCGGGAAATCGTCCCGTTTATCAGGACACCCCCTGCTGGGATAGACCAAATGTATGGTCAGCATATCTGAACAATTTACATGCCAATGCCCACCCACCATACGTATCCCATACAGCAACAGCGATCAGTACAGAGTTTCTTTGCACTGCACATGTAATACATTATTTCAGGTTATTTCCAGACATGACGTATGCTTATTAGTTCTGGATACGGCCCATTATCTTTAGTGCCTTAAAAATGGATGATTAAATGTTTATTCACTTTACCTCACACCCAATTTTTGGTTGATTTGCCCCATCTGAAGTACATGAATAAAATGTTTTAAGTGGTACATGTATGCAGGCCAAGACAGGTGTTTGCACACAGATCCTATCATTTCAACAGCCGCTGTGACCATATTTTCATTCTGAAAAATAAAATTGGTAAGATTACAAACAAAGGTATTTTAGAAATACATATCCATTATTATGAGTAGAAAAAAAATAAAGAAAACGGGATGTATTGTTGCTTAATGCTAAATCCTTTTCTATGAAGACATCTGGGGGACACTGCAAAGCTGGGTTTGATGTTGGGCACTAAACATTTAAACCTGTTGGAGAAGCTCCTGACATCTGCAACCTCCTCAGGCTTCCAGTTTATGCATAAAAGTCGGTCGCAGCTCCTGCTCTTGTTTAAGTAGCAGCCGGCAAAAAGTGAAATGTAAGCAATAAAAACTAAACAAAATAAAAGAAATTAGAAATGAGCGTCCAGCAAAAGCACCCAACTGCAATGGGCACTAGAGCTAAACTGAGATCCTGAGGGGGTTGGAGTTTTCACTGTCTAGTGCCCAGCACCACAGCGCCTCGAAAAACCCAGCTTTGCAGTGCCCCCCAGTTGGCTCTAAGGGAAAAGTTAGTATAGCTCACAACAATCATACAATCACAGTTATACAGTATATTAAAGTTCATAAAAATAGTAAATTAGTAGAAGTAACTGCCAGTTTTAGCTCACCACAGTCTAACACTTTAATCTATGGAACAAAAATATGAACTAAAGAACTAAAATAGTTGTAGTTTACCAGAATAACTTACCTTAAGCATGATTTCATTACTAATGATGCTGGTAGCATATGGCATTATATAATTCTGGAGAGATTTGGAGGACAGAATTATGGATCCTTCGGTAATGTTCTTGGCTAATTTTCGCAATGCTCGAGCTCTCCTGTGGATCTTAGAAAGAAATACACACACAATGTTATATTAGATGCACATTATTACTGTTTACTGCATCAGAATTCACAGGTATTGTGTGTTTTCTCACACCAAGCAAGAGTGCTCTTACCTGGATGTGTTTCATGTTCTCAAAAAAGTCCATTTCTGGATCATTATAATCTGTAAGCTGAACCAAATCTGAAAACTCTGGATTCTCTGGGAAAATTTGGATGAGGTTGCAAAGTAAAGTTGTGTATTCTTGCTGAATATTCTGTCAAAAGAAAGCAATCATTTAATTAGCAAAATACACCTTGGCTGTGTGAAAATCAGTTTCATTTTATAAGTTCTCTCTCTTCTAACAGGTGGCCGCAATCCAATTTTGCATATAATATAAAAACAACACAACATAGGCAAATGTACGAGGCCAAAGGCCCTAATGCAAACTCATGTACCTCCACCGTGCTTCTGAGTCCAGTCCTCAGGCTATGTAGCAGAGTGCGCAAGATGATCTCCCGGAACTCCGCCTGTGTGTGCTTTACCGCAGCCAGCTGTTTCATAATGCTGGTGAGGCAAAGACTTGCATTGTCACTCAATGACATATCTCCAAGCTGAAACACAGAGCATTTCATTACACCTTAGTAAAATACAGGCTACAAATCAAAGCGCTTAACAACACAAAAAAAAAAATAGGTCCAGTGACACAGGAGGGAAGTTTCCCACTTTGTTTCCCTTAAATTGTAATAAAGATTTATCATCATTGATAATAATAATAAAAAAAAAAAATTTAGAAGTTTATGTGTATACAAAAACACATGCAAGGAAAAAATGGATGACAAACGTCTTACTTGTATGGTGTAGAAAGAGTTGTGCATAAGAGGAAGAACATAGTTCACATCGATTGTTTTCATCTCTGCAATGTACGAAGTGGCATTTTGGAAAGCAGTTAGTCGGACTTCAAAGTTGATATCCTCCAAATGACGTGGATCAGTCGCATTTAACTAAAACAAGAAGAAAGAAGAAAATAGTAATAATGAAGAAAGTCAGGGACTTCTTTCACAAAAATCAAACCAGGCAAAAAATAAATATATAAATAAACTAACACAAACCTTAACAGCAACATCCGTGATATATGTTAACTCAGGAACTATTTCAGATAGGACCTAAAAAATAATTAAATAAATGATTAACAAAGTCATTATTCAAACATGCAGCTACATCTGGAATCATAAAATATAAACTGTACCTTAAATGTTCTACAGAGTGCCTCCCGGGATAATCTGCTCTGAATCACAGAAAATAGTCTGCACAACGGCTTCAAGAAACTCGAAGGGTTCAAACAGTGCCTTAGTAGATTTTGCACAGTCTCCATGATATCCACCTCAGTCTCCTAATGCAAAAGATAATGAGATTAATAAAAACAAGAAGAAGAAAAAGAAGAAGAAGATATGGATTTCTTAGACTTTGATGAACACATTTTATATTTTTGTAGGTGTATATGCTTTTTGCATTTCAACCTTTAGCCCTAAGGGTTTGAGTAGGAACACTTCAAATCATCTTTAATTAAAATATTTAATGAACGATTGGCCAAATCTAACTGAAAGACAAAGACTTATCTTATGCAAACAGACAATATTTTCAGAAAACATGCATCAAATATAATGACATTGGTTTCCAGGCTCCGTCTCCTTTCCACAAAACAGAAGCAGAATACTGCGGGATATAACTAGCCTCAGTTTGTATTATTCAAATCAGGTGTTCATAAAAACAAAACAAAATTCTGGCTTGTCTGGTTCTAATGTCTGGTTCTTTCTGAAGTGGCAGGACATAATGTAACACTCACAAGGCAAAGCAAGCCAAGCTTTGGTGTCTCTCCAGAGAGGCCTCTTGACTCTGTGACTCTTGACCAAGTATATGAGAAAGACTGGAAGTTAAGCCTGCCAGCCTAATAGCCTAACATAGGTGCTGTAGAAGTCAGCCTGCTTAAACTGGGCACACAGTTTAAGCAGAAAGATTATAGCTCCCAGCATGTGGCTGCCGACAAACAGGACGATTTTCCCGAGAAAACGTCCCGATATCGGCAACAAACACAGCAGAGGCTGGGGGCGATAACCTCTGCTGGAGAGCCTGCAGCTAGCCTATTGGCTGCCTGCAGTCTCTCTAATTGGCTGGGTATCCTGTCAATCTTGACAGGAGACAAATGCAGCCAGCTTATTGGTTGGCTGCAAAAAATTTTTTTTATCAATGGGAAAAACTCACATTGATAGGCTGCTGCGCAGTGTCCTCTCTCCCTCTGTCTGGGTATACACAGAGAGGACACAGCGCTGTAGCCTGTCAGTGTGTGGGGTTCTGCAGTGTGTGGGGTTCTGTCCAGCAGTCATTTTACAGAGGGAGAGAGGGCAGAGTGCTACAGAATACTAGGCACCTCCAAAAATTGCTTCTTGGGTCCGATTATCAATTGTAAATTCCAATCGATGAGATAATTAGACCCTAGCGTTTTTGGAGCACTTTATTGGCATAAAAAAAAATCTTTCCCACACACTAGAGCGATATTTGGCCCAATCCACAATAATTGTATGTTTGGGCCGATAATCGCTCTAGTGTATGACCAGCTTTACAGGTTGGATGCTCTAATGGCCCTGAGATCAGCCTGATGGATGGAACCCATCCTCTCTCTCAATCAACAACCCCAGAAACCTTGATTGGATTTTTGCATAGCTAAATTGGCTTTGCAAAGTGACTGAACCAGAAAACAACTCTCCATGAGGTTTTTGAAATGGTAGAAATCTGGCCACTGATCCAGTATTTCTTCAATAATACCCACAAATAAACAAACATGATATTAATGATTTACGACAGAAAACAAATCAGTGCAAACCTCCCAGCTTACAGAGAATGTAAAATGCCATAACTTACCTCAGCAGTGTTACTTTTATGCAAGTAGGTTATAAGAAGCCCAATAAGAATATTACTGTGTTGTTTGTCCTGAATAAACTTGCTTATTCTGCAAAAATGTTTAAAGATACTTATATTAGACTAGGCTCACATTTGTACTTTTACAGTTATGTATAAGAACAGACCGCACAGCTTCAAAAAGTTAGTGGGTAATATAACTCCCCTAGTCGGGAGGTGCTGCTTCAAAGATTTAGTAATCCACTAATAAACCAACATTGAGCTTTCACATAGACATGATGGCTCTAAGCAAATCAATACAGAAAGGCACTCATTATCCCATTAGTAATTCTCTAGCAACTCTCCATAAAAGACAACAATGAAATATACAAAATGAGATTTAATGACAACAATAAAATCACTGGTAGGCGAAATATGATGGCATGATATAAGAGAGCAACAGCTGTGACAGTGACATGGCTATTTATTGCACTTACATGTCCATGTAAAGTTGCAGCCCGTCTGAACTGCTAATACTGTCCTTAAAAGGCATCCCCCATAGTGGCCTCACCTATTCCTAGGCAGTATTGTATCCCTATCCATTCCCCTGGAGGTTTGGGTCAGCAATGGAGCATAGATTAAAAAAACGGAGCCAGTCTAAAAGCAGCCAACTCCGGTGCACAAGGAGGCGGACAGAGTCCTGATGCGCATTTCACCTGGGCTTCTTCATAGGAGGCTGTGTGACACAGCCTCCTACAAAGAAGCCCAGGCGAAACGCGCCTCTCTGTCCGCCTCCTCGTGCACCCGAGGCGGCTGCTTTTTGACTGGCTCCGTTTTTTTTATCTATTCCGGACACTTAAGTGCAATGAATAGCCATGTCACTGTCACAGCTGTTGCTGTCCTATATTATGCCATCATATTTTGCCTTCTAGCTATTTTATTGTTGTGTCATTAAATCTCATTTTGTATATTTAATTGTTCTTGTCTTTTATGGAGAGTTTCTAGATAATTTCTATTGGGATAATTAGTGCCTTTCCGAATTGATTTGCTTAGAGCTATCATGTCTATGTGAGAGCTCATTGTTACTTTTACAATTAGCCAGCATCATTTAAAAGGCTATATGAATACATAAGGCAAGTGAAACATTAAATGTCTTCAAAGTTCTAACAAGTCATAATTCTCTACAAAACACAGTGATCCACATTTACTAAACCTGCACGTACACAAGGAGATGACTTACTTTGAAAGGATGCCGAGCTGTTTGGCTACTTGCGCACTATATTTCTTCATTCTTATTTTCTCTGCATTCATCATGCTTTTACTCAGATACTGGAGGATAGCCGGGATATGGGGGAAAATCAGCTTCACACCAATGGTCGGAGATTCTAATTGCAATAAATTCCAAATCTTAGCAAACAGACTAATGTTCCATAGGAAATGTATCCTCTGTAAAAAGGGTTAATTACCTCAGAAATTTGTGAATGACTCTTACCTTCATTTATGTCGCTTGCTGCAGGAATAAGACAGTCATTTACCACCAGAGGTGAAAGATTTTCTGTTTCCTCAAAGTCTGGCACGTTCAGGAGATTATTAGATACATCCAGAACTATGCTTGCTGTTATTTCTGATATATTCTTTGTTGATAGCAAGGCAAACATATTGAACAGGAGATCGAACTCTGGCTGCCCAGGTTTTTGCTTAGCAAGTAAAGGAAAATACCTACAGAAACGTAAAGATACTGAAGGTTATCAAGTACATAGAATTCAAATAAAATAAATTACCAAACGTACATGGACATTACTTGTGATTTAAAATAGTGCTGTAGCTACGAGTTCTTTGAGTCCTTTTGTCCTTTATATAATAAAATTACACAGATATAGATAATTGCGCATAAAGTAACACTATAACTTGCCAATGGTAAGGTCTTTTTGAAATAGCTAATGCCGATTCAATATAGAAATATGGGTCTGGTATAAAGTGTCGACAGTTAAGTATTATGTTCGTATTTGTTTGTAATGTCTAAACTTAATGTAATGCAAGCAGCATGTAAAAATATATGTAATATATATGTTATACTAACATAATACTAAACTGTCAACATTTTAACTATCGATATAATAATCGGATACCTAGAAACGTTGGGTTGTATGAATGCTTTTTAAGCAAAGTCTAAATCAACATATCTATAGTCAAGCATTTGCCAGTATATTAGACTATTTAGATTAACAATGTGATGTATCTACAAACAGGTGTGCCCTGGTATAGTCGGGAGGTATTACCTGGAATTCTGACTCCAAACATGAATAAGTTTTAGCATAAGGGTAGGAGAATGTGGACTTTCCAATACAAGTTTTCTTATCTGAAGAAAACAAAAAAAACAAAAATACAAAAAAAAGTTATAAATACAATGCATGCTGTCATTTATATGATAATGGAAAACACATAATGCTAAAATATTACTGAATTTGCCCAGGGACTAAAATTTTACTTACTTGGGGCCAAATCACTGCTAGAAACACAGCATCAATCTCTTCAGTAGAATAGGGGTAGTTGTCAAAGTCCGTGAAAAAGTCTAATATACGCTTGAATCCAAGTCTCCTTAAATTCTTTAGTGGATTAATAAACTTAAATTGTATCTATAGAAAAAAACAACACAAATAAGAAAGTCAGGTGCTTGGTCGCATAGAAAGAGTACCAGAAACAGAGTATTATACTTTACTTTAGTAAAGTACCATTAGTATGGCTTTGTCTGGAAGCCAGATCTCCATTAAAACAGAAAAACACAAGAGATTGTGCAAAATAAAAGGTAAGAAAAACAACCCGTGGCCTGCATCACAAGCCACAAATTCAAAAAGACTAAAGCGCTTAAAGCGCACAGCTTGGAGCAGGAAGGAGGGGTTGAGGTATATCAAAGAGTCGAAATATATCACGGTACATAACAGGGTAGAGGAGAATGACATTCTTGAAATGAAGACAAGTATGGAGCATGAGCTGAAGGTAGGAGCTGTATGGTTATAGGTTTACAGGAAATATAAGAAAGCATTATTTTACTATATTTTGCTATTAGATAAGTGGATGACTCCCATGGAATAGAGGCAAATATAACACAGACACTTGAGATAATAATAATAATAAATCTTGAGGGCAGCACAGTGGCTCAATGAGTAGCACTTGTGCCTTGGTGCTAACAAAATGAATCCGTGTGTGTGTGTGTGTGTGTCTCCATTGGGGTAAGTGAGTGATAAGTGTTCTCTGTATAATAGCTGGAAGGTGGTGGGTTCAGAGGAAGCCTGAAGAATGGTTGTTTCACAGGAAGGGTGGTGGGAGGGTGATAAGAAAGGACAGACTAGATGGGCCAAGTGGTTCTTATCTGCCGTCACATTCTATGAAAAGAGAAAATAGTTTCTAGAATCACTATGGGTTGAAACCGATAAAAATGATTAGACTAGATGGACCAGGTGGTAATCATATGCTTTCATATTCCATTTGAAAAACCGCAAAGCAAACTACTCACCTTTTAAAGGTGAATACTAAAATAGACTTACAAACAATTATAATGAAGTGGGGATTATTTTTTTTAAGTATCCTAATTGAAGTATTTATATCCTAACACTCTAAATGCTCTCCCCAACTGGATGAATAAGATGATTACAATTATGGGCAATTAACACCTATGAAATAATGTTTTCTACGGTCACCTGTCCTTAAATGTACTTCATCACATTATTATATGTGAAGCAGCAAACCAAAGTGATAAAATGGATTGTACTATAACTTCTGTAACACTAAAACAACAGCCTCAAGAAGAATTCCACGCTACCTATGTGGCAGCTACTTGCAATTGTTTGGGGAGCTGAACTTTGACCTCTACTCTTGAGAAATGGATATTTAAAATGCTTAGCTGCTTCTCTGTAAATAAGTTCCAGCACAGAGGTCATAAACACAAGGATCAAGTTTGTGGCAGTAGCTGGCTCCTTAGGACTGCCCTAAATGAAGTGAAAATTTAACCAAATCAAAGTGTTTTTCTTAATAGATGAAGCTAAATCCTTCAATTTCGTAAGTGATTTGTTTACTGGCCAAATTGCTTGATAATCATTAGCCAAAGTTAAGACGTTGCCAGTTCACTTATTGAACTTTTCACACCTCGACGTCTAATGAAGCGATAAATGAACTCTGCAAATGACTGCCTGGCATTTCAGGCCCATATCTATGGGTTACTGTAAAAACAAGTTTAGCAATCCTGAAAGAAGTGATTACATTAAGTACAACATCAAATTTGTTTAAAAAAACATCTATAAAGTTTGTCTAAACATGTAACACATGATTTTAAGAGAGGTGATTCTGCGACACAAGGCAGTCTGTCTGTGATGTACAGTGATGGAGAATATTAGCATTTCTCACAATACAAATACTGCCCTGTATAGTTTTTGGCAAAATCAATATTCTAGACACCAAGGGTCGGATCCTAAGGAACGTCCACTAGGGGAATTATGTACAGCTCGTACGTAATTCCTCTATATTGAAGGTAATGGCCGGCGTACGTAACGTAAGTTATGTATGCTGGCTCTGGACTATCATGTCCTTTACGGCGGAGATAGACATGCTAATTGGGGGACGGGGCGGGGGAAGCCCCATTACAAACAGCTATGCCGCCAACCTGATCGTAACAGTTAGGGTAGGAATCTGGACACGCAAGTGTCCAAATTTAATACAGACAGCGGAGAGTGCACGGGGCGTGCAATCCCCGCTACAATGCCGTCCGTACTGACCTTGGGCGCCTGTAGGTCAGGATCCGGCCCCAAGTCCTGTTCTCTTGCCGGCATAGAGCAATTATTCAATGTCTAGTACAGTTATGAACATTTTATTTATTTGGGATGGTCTCATCTGCAGTGTAGTTTAAAGGTTACAGTTTAAGCTATCAATATCCAATCTCGAGTATGGAAAACGGAAGACACACAAACAGAATGTATAGGGCCATCAATAAATTATGGAAAGCAGACAATTCATGTGCCCATTTCTCAACTCCGTTACATGTTGTTTGTTAGTTTTAAAAAGTTTAAGTCCATCCCACAATGAGTGCAAATTGAACAGCTGTGCTTGCAAATAGGGAGCAGGAGGAAATAATATTTGCAACTGCTCTGACTAAACCTTCAAAAAAACTAAGAATACAGACTACAAACCATGGGTAACCAAGCCTCAGAGTAAAAAGTGATTATAAATAAAGCATGACAATTTTGATCAATACTAAAATATAGAAGCTCATTACCTTTTCTTTCTGCTCAAGAATATGAGACACAGCTGCAGTCATGCAAACTAAAATATGGAACATCTCTGGTAAATATTGGCTGATAAGGTGACCCAGATTTTTCAAAACGACCTCCAGACTATTGAATAAGCTGTGCTGGCGTCCCAGGGGTAGTGCCTTAGAGAGGTCCACATGTTCTACAGACTGTTGTACCAAAGCAAGACAGTTTCCTGTAAGGAAAAAAGGATAAGATAACAGATGACTGCAGTATATTCCTACCTGTAACGCGATCTCTTTAGTTTTCTGTCCAACTAACAGAACGGTAGTTAAAAACAATTAGAGATAACTGCATCCAACCAATACTAGTGTATAAATAAGTTTCCCTTATATCACAATCCACATAAAGATGCATGTAACACCAAACACTTTGCACATCAGTTACCAAAAATATTACATGACTAAAACTTAAGCCGTTTCGGTTCCACAATCATACCTCAAATTTTAACACTATTCAACTCACTAACAGCCCTATCCATAAAACCATAATGATATAGGTAGATAAGTCATGGTCACCATGTCTACACATACAAAACAAGAGAGTGAGAAGGAAGCTATACTAGTCTATACTGAACACAGAACACTGAGAAGATTTAATAGTTTGCTTGTGTTTTAAAGGGGTCTCTTAATATTTAACATAATATCACCACTGTCTCGCTGGTCATATCATACCTTCTTTCAGATGGCTCACTGGTTCATACAGAAGATCTAAAAACATTCGCATCTCTTCAGGTTGTGAGCCAGCAAGGAACCTGAGGACAATCGACATTCTGGTTTGTGCGGCTGCCTTGCCCTGCGTTTTTCTGCCAGTTTTACTTCTCATGCGGCCATATAATATTCTTTGAATGAGAGCAAGAAAACAAATATAATAAATATAGTATTGCACGCCGACACAAAATCACTAAGTGTAAGACATTAAATGGATCTTTTAATGAAAGCCCTTGCACAAGATACTCAAAAATTTTCCAATTAAAAACACTGTTTGACCCCAGTGTAAAGTGATACAAAAGAAGCATAGCAAGATTGTGACAGTGTCTATTTTATCCTTTGGATCTCATTTTGATGTAAGAAGACAATGTACTTGTCATATTTTGTGATATAAATATTTTTTAGCATTGTGAATGCACTGAAGATAAAGGTAAGCAAACGAAGAAGCAGCTTATGGGTGAAGCATTGCATCACTGACCCAAGCACAGTAAGAGCAATCTATGTCCAATGATCAGCTGAAAAACACGCATCTGCTTCAGGCATATAAATTTGTAACTGCCAGACCAATAATGGGCCAAAGAGGGCTTTTTGATGGCTAGGTTCAGAAAATGACTGCGTGTAGCTAGCTGCGCAAACGCAAACGTCCCAAAACTACCGTCGTGGAACCATTTCCAAAACAGACATGGAAGGGGATGGTACAGGATGAGAAGTGAGAGAGGGAATGATGTATTGTACAATGAGGGCGTGCTAAGCACACTCCGTACTATCCAGTCAAAAAAGTGAGAAGAGTGGCTTCCTTTAGCCTGTACAGAAGGCTGAATACGGTTCAATGTAATTACTGATAAAGAATATTAAAGTACTAATATATACAATATATATATGTCCACATAAAACTGGAAGTGATTAAAATTTAAATCCGAGATTTTGTCTATATATCTGCTTTGTAAGTATAAAATAAATGTTGCTTACACCAAGACTACAAATAGGTAAGTTTACTGTAAAACCACTGTACATATTTACCTCATGAGCACAGGCAGCAGGTCCGGTCTGTGGATGGTTTTTACTATTGAGCTTTCCTCTGATATACTGAAATGGACTATTTCTTCCTTAAAGCTTTTATCATCCAGCAATCTTTGTAAGTTTTCCCTGTAAAATGTGACAATATTAATAAATATTTTTAATGAAGTTCAAAATCACTATTGGAAATTACCAAGTGTAATTTGTTAATATCATCAGCTTTATCTTGGTACTTGGTACAGGAGTTTGTTACAAAACCCAGCAAAAATATGCTCATTATGTTTTGATTTATACTGCAAACGTAAACATTTTGGATGGACGACATTTGCATTTGTGCAGGTGATCATCCAATTGCATGGCTTGGCCTCCACTTAGAATGACTAATAGGAACAAACCGTCAGATTCAGTCATCCAAACAAAAAATATGATCTTCTAGAGAATGAGTCAAAATGAATGTACCACTTGAGACTTATTATCATTGGGCCTGATCCTGACTTAACGACAGCCAATTTACATATGTGGCATGCGTAAATTTAGCGGTGGGAACGCACTGAGCATGCGCGCTGCAGATGTTACGCATTGTAACTCCAGGCATGACATCCATACGCAAGCCAAAAATACACATTATGGGCGGATGGAGGAATTTAAATTGTACAGTATGTGCTGGGTTAGGCACTTACATACAATAAGGCAATACGTACGACCAGAGATGCGCAAGGAAAAGTTAAGGTAGGGTTCTAAACACATGCGTGCGAGGAGAGTGCATACCACAGGTACACTTGCGTACGCAAAATAACCTTAAGTCTGGACCAGGCCCCATCATGATTAACTATATGAAGAGCATTCAAAACTCATTACAGACACAAAACAAAATAACTCCCAATAACAAAATAGAACAAAACTAAATAATTACTTGTAGGGTAGAACATGGGGGTGTTTGTAGCTCAATACACAATCTAAGGCAATTTTTTGCACATTCTGATCTTGATGACACAACAACTAGGAAACAAAACAAAAAAAAAAAAGACATTCATATCGATGAATCAAAATAAACATTAGCTTTATTTGAAAAAAATAGAGTGAAATTTAAGTATATGAAAAATCAAACAAGCGCAGGTTGATTTTTGTTTGACCTTGTAACACAGTGGAGACATTGTACACAGGCTTAATAAATCAATAACTTTGTAAATGTTATATATGTTACATGGTACAAACTCATTAAACTGGAAAACAGCAGTTCAACATTCGTTTATAGGTTTGTTTGGTTCTATTTTTTTTTTAGACAAACAATAGTAAGGATAATAAAATCATCCAACTTTAATCATTACAGCAGAGTTTATAGTGATACTGGTATGTATGTAACACACAAATTACAATTTGTAAACAGATTTTGGGATTTGTTAGTATAATGATTACCTGAGTATATAGCTCGTATAACTTGGGCTCCAGGTACAAGGATCGTGGATTTGAAAACTTGGAAAAGACGCTCAAATGTGAAATTAGTTGCCTTTAAATGAAAAGTTTTTAAAATTTAGAGAAAGATAAATAATGTTTCATATTGATAAATATAGTCATGTAGCAAGAGTCACCATAAGTAGCCATTACATTTTCATTCATTCAATTAACTGATTTCCAGCACTACTACAAACATTCTTAAAAGTCCCTTAATGGCAAAATCCCCAAGAACGGTTGCAGTCCCCGGGTTAGAATGTCTGATTTCCGACATAGGGACATCCGAAAGTTCCTTTTCGGATGTCCCTATTTCGAATACCGCTTCAGTTCAGAATTTTTTTTCAGAATGGGCGAGTATGCCGATCGGCATACTCACCTATTCCGTTTAGAAAACGCCGCCGTCACCGCAGGACCCGGACCACAGGAAATGTGAGTAATCTCTCCAGGGTTAGGGTCAGGCTGCAGGGAAGGGAGGGTTAGGGTAATGAATGGGGAGAGTTAGGTTTAGAATTAAGGAAAGGAATGGGGTAGTTTACAGCCTTATCTTTCGGAGCACCACTGGGAGAAAACTGGCTGGGAGAAAACGGCCCTTCTTTCCGGGGACCCACACCCTCCATAGAAGAATGGTGAATTCAAGGAAATATAAAAAGGATAATAATTTTTCTCAACTACAATACGTAACACTTACTATAAAATCCTGGCACTATATTAAAATAAGAAGTAAACATTGAAAATTGAGAAGACAAATCTGATTATTAGTATCTTTTTATATGTTCCTGAAAGCACAACTTAAAACATTAAAACAGGGTGGAAACCATTATAAATGCAGGGGCAGCACAGGCAGCAAACATTTTAGAAAGAAATAGACAATGGGGCTTCTGATACTACAGATACATGGAATGACATTGCAAAGGGTAAAACAGTTGAGGAACAACTTTCTTTCTGATTCACATGAAACAGACTACAGTACACAACCACAGAAACTCAGGAAAACCAGTCTCAACATTGTGAGATAATTAACTCTAGGAGAAAAAAGTTTTAACTTAACAAGGCTCTGAGGTTATGGAAGAAAGTGTGAAAATAGAGTTAAACAGCTGACAAGTACATTTTTGTTGCTGATGCCAACAGGTTCCTGGAATAAGGAACAAATATACACAGCTACAAGAACAAATTCAGAGCGCAATATTCATTGTGTTATCCTGTTAGAGCTCTTATTTCCCCAATGTTGGCATAACAGTCTCATATTCTGTTCACTCAATGTTAATGTTCAAGAATTCACAGGTAACGATCCTTGAGAACAGTAATTCAAACTTAAACAAGATTACGCCATCTCCTGTATATGACGAAGATAAAGACTTCCAAGCAAAGGCTAGGGCTCATTTTTAGTAAAGCAGAACATATCCCACTCTAGGGATTGACCCAGAGTTGAACGTACACAACATAACTTAGTGTATCTCTGTGTATTCTTGCACTGCGCATACCCTTAAATAACATGTTAACATCTTACAGTTTTCAAGACCCAAACTCTTTTCTCTGATGCAACCCCCTTTGTTCAGAGGTTAGTTTTGTGGAAGTAGTGGACAACATCAGCAACGTACAGTAAGAGCACACATGCAAGTGAACCCACTCTTACTTATTCATATATCTGCATTGTACTTCACGGTTACTTGTATGCAACCTGCCATTGCATTTGTATATGGATCGCACTTAAGCTTCTCAATATTTGCATGGGCTTTTACCAAAACGTAGGGTGTGTTCACTAAACCCAAGTTCTATAACACAGTAAATAAAAGTCCACCTAAACAACATGCGAGTGAAGCAAGGTGCGTTACAGTAAATGTGAACAGCTCTCTTTAATCATTTGTGTCTAACCCTTTATCACAGCACACAATGCTAACCTTTGTAAATGGAATATTAACATAAACGTGTGTACTTAGTCCTAGGGATCCTGTTCTATTCTTGCAGGATGCATAGGTCTTCAAAGGACCAACAGCAGCTCACATTCTTACACCAGTCTACAGCTACATGTATATAAAAATATTATACAAGGTAACCTGCATTATCAGCAGCAACATACATCATCCAGAAGCTTTCTGTGGTGGCAGCTATTTTACTTCTGATAGATGGCTGTCACTGTACAATTACAATAATGCATCTAGAACACAATACAATTATTTTATACAGAGAATGAAATCTTACTCCAGATGCTGTAAACAAAGATATTTTCCATAAAAGAAGACTTCTGCTAAATAAGGTAACTCTTCTCCCTGAAGTCTTTGATCAATCAATTTGATCTATAAAACTAGGATGGCTATGGAGGTACATGGTAATATAGAGGGATACATTCTAAGCCCCATACATTACAGAGTCATCTGTGCACCTGTTAACTGGAGAATAAACGATACGTAAACAATACTAAACTATTTGAGCTTTTGTTTTAGTGGCTCATTACGTCAGGCTCCCATAAACGATGGGTTGCAAGAATAATCAGAGACATATTAGTGGAAATTGACAATTGAGAAAAGACTTTCACACAGACATTTGGAGTTTAATAACACTAAGCATTTAAAACGCTTACTTTGAGGCAGCTCTTCTAGTTTTCCTTGATTGTGGCACAGTATTCTGGATTTCCTCAAATTCAGTGTCATCTTCTTCCATTGTTACATCTTCGTCCTCATCTGCATTTTCATCAGTCCCGCTTTTTGAACCATCAACACCTAACTTCCGAAGATCTTGCCAGGGAGCCACTAATAAATCTGCAGGGTAGTATTCATTGCTGAAAGGAATTATTGCAATAAAAAGGTTATATTACCATTATGTCTGCATTAAGCACTAAACAATGTTCATAGCCCTGACTGCTCCCATTAAAAACACCCAGTGTTAAATTATTTACATTTATCATAAAAAAAAAAAATTTTAGCAAAACAGCTGTGTATAGAAAAATCTTACAATGTCACAAAAGCACCAAATAAGAGGATTTTTTTTTTGCAATTACAATTTTCATTTTACCTTCAATGGCGTAGTTTACAGCCTTACCTTTCAGAGCACCACGTTCGGTGCTCCGTGGATCGATTGCTATGCCTCATCGAGGCATATGCAATCGAAATCCCAGCCAGTACAAAACTATTGTACTGGGCCATTCTTTCCGGGGACCCACACCCTCCATAGAAGGATGGTGAATTCAAGGAAATATAAAAAGGATAATAATTTTTCTCAACTACAGTACGTAACACTACAAAATCCTGGCACTATATTAAAATAAGAAGTAAACATTGCAAAATTGAGAAGACAAATCTGATTATTAGTATCATCTTTTTATATGTTCCTGAAAGCACAACTTAAACACATTAAAACAGGGTGGAAACCATTATAAATGCAGGGGCAGCACAGGCAGCAAACATTTTAGAAAGAAAGAGACAATGGGGCTTCTGATACTACAGATACATGGAATGATATTGCAAAGGGCAAAACAGTTGAGGAACAACTTTCTTTCTGATTCACATGAAACAGACTACAGTACACAACCACAGAAACTCAGGAAAACCAGTCTCAACATTGTGAGATAATTAACTCTAGGAGAAAAAAGTTTTAACTTAACAAGGCTCTGAGGTTATGGAAGAAAGTGTGAAAATAGAGTTAAACAGCTGACAAGTACATTTTTGTTGCTGATGCCAACAGGTTCCTGGAATAAGGAACAAATATACACAGCTACAAGAACAAATTCAGAGCGCAATATTCATTGTGTTACCCTGTTAGAGCTCTTATTTCCCCCAATGTTGGCATAACAGTCTCATATTCTGTTCACTCAATGTTAATGTTCAAGAATTCACAGGTAATGATCCTTGAGAACAGTAATTCAAACTTAAACAAGATTACGCCATCTCCTGTATATGACGAAGATAAAGACTTCCAAGCATAGGGTATGGCTCATTTTCAGTAAAACAGAACATACCACACTCTAGGGATTGACCCAGAGTTGAACGTACACAACATAACTTAGTGTATCTCTGTATATTATTGCACTGCGTATACCCTTAAATAACATGTTAACATCTTACAGTTTTCAAGACACAAACACTTTTCTCTGCTGCAACCCTCAATTTTACAGTAAATATACAATGTTGTTAAACATGGAATTTTTGCTACTGTATTAGTCTTGAGCAATACATTATAAAAAGCATAATATTGTCCAATTTTAAAGCCTCAATACAACATAAACACACAGTAAAACCATGAGATTCAGAAACTGATATTAACATGACAGGAGACTCCATTCTGGGGTTTGCTGCCATTATGAATGACATATAACATTATTGTAGACCATTGTAGTCACAAACATATAGCCATTCATGTGAGGTCTCCATTTAATGTGCACATGGTCCCACCTTATAAATCTTAGAAGAAGAGGGGAAAGGTCTCTTGATCTGGGTTCCACCCTCTCTGGAAAGA
>WWET01001226.1:329017-339731 GCA_011038615.1 Limnodynastes dumerilii
ATGCAATTACGTATGTAATGGTTTGTAGTTGTACCTGAATATTAATAAAAAGTGGTTCAAAGTGGTTTTTGTTAATATACAATGTGGCAGATTCTGTGAAGTGCTTGAAAACTTCTCCTGCCAGATGCCAGGGCAATATCTCCTCTGACTCAGTCACAGGTCCCATCTTCTGTAGAATCAATTGGATTGCCTTTCAAAAAAAAACATAAAGACTAAGCTGAACCATGCCATTTGGAGAGAACAAAACAAAATAAAGGAGAAATAACTATATGATTCTTTAGTGTTAAAGTGTTAATTACCTTTGTGGCACAAGAGTGAAACATATGTCTAACGCCTTTGCACATCTCAAACAGCAGCTGCCCCAAACCAGCCACCTTCTGTGGATGTTCTCTGAGATCCATGAATATAAAATTAAAAAGTCCATTCAAATCAGGAACCTAAAAGCAAAAGTTACATTTGGTTCAGATCACGATCTCACAAACAGAAAGTAAGCAGTAAGAATAACATAATACAATAAGTAAATTACTATTAAACAAAACTCCAAATATATTCTATATAAAACAGGTAAGACAAACTACAGGAGTCTTCCATACACATTTACTTTTAATATGGCAGCAACCAGTAAATTTATTTTCTTTATATAAAACCCAAGAACTCTGGGATTTTTTTTACAGTACATTGATACCCAACTACTATCTAATAATACATTAAGTGAACCTAAATTTGACCACTTGCCAACCTCTACCATTTTTATATCCCTTTTCTACAGTTTTCAGTTCCAGTTACTTACCTTTCTCATTAAAAAAGCAAAGCTTTCTGCTGCAAAATTTTGGATGTGCTCTTTCTGATGTGCCAAGAGTTTGCTGTATAAACTGAAGCCAGAAAATAAAAGGGTTGTCAGCAGCATTGAAGATTTCAATCCTCCTGTCACTGCAGGATATGCTAATATCAGTCAGCAATTAATTTAATATCACAAAGCCGGAGTATATAAATATTATCAAAATTTATTCAACTCAAACAAAAAACATTCATTTTCTTAAGGAGATCCTTTAATGTGAATCCTTCACCGAAGAAACGCTGCTGCTATGGAGGTAATTGGCCGCCCAAATGTTATTAGTTGGGAGGAAGAAATTCATTTTATTTCTAACTGAACCTTTATTAACGTCAATATAAAACATGAAAAATACAGTTGTTAATAATTGAACATTAATTATATTTAAAGGGTTACATTTTGGTTAATAAAACAAAATGCTTTATTAATACAGGAACTGTATTACAGATAATGTATTAGATGGGTGGAGAGCCATGATCCCCAACTGCAGACATTGAAATAAAGAGTAATCACTAAGAATCCTGGCCGTGCCAGTGTCTGTGGCTGCATGAACTGTCTGTAAGGTGAGAGAAGCTACAGGCATGACATGCAGCCACAAAAACCACAACCACGTCATTGACTGTCTGCTGCATTGATCAAATTTATTCTGAACAATATGAATACCTGTATATTGTTGGCATGTCCTTTACCATCAGTCTCCATAGGTACTTGTATAGATAAGATAAGCAGGTAAAAGCCCATTCTATCTGTGCAGTGTCTTGTGTGTCCAGTAAAGGAGAAATCGCTTTAAAAAAGTCTTGGAAATGGGGGTAGAAGTCAGCCTGAAGATCCCTGGCCAGCTGCACAACCAAACTGCATAAAGGAAGTACAAGTGTCAGGTTACAAAGAAAGAAAGTCTAATAGCGCCTGAATCAATTAAACGCGATGATTTGAAGGTGTCATTGCCTCTGACAGCTTCTATAAAGCTTATATCCCACCCAGCTCCACCCATCCACACTTAGGCTCATGGCCCATAGCCAAGAGGCAGTGCCAGTCATTTCAGGCCCCCGTAGTACAATACAGAATATGTTAGATAGTGCTTTACTGGTCAATATTACAAGCAACCAGAGATCACATTAATGCCTGTGTGAGCATCTACGGCTCCCCACAAAACGCAATTGCATCTGAGACTCTGCAGATGAGTATGAATAGGCTTATGCTTGGGAGTTGCTGGAATTTGTTATATCGTTTGTTTATTTTGTTCCACTTCTCACATAAGCCCTTTTCTAACCATTCTTCCTTCCTCCTAAAGGTAATTCCTTTATTGATGAACTGTTATCTACACCTTGAAGGTCTTGCATTAGGGCAGCTGACTCTAACCCAATCACTGAGTAATGCGATCAATTCTTAAAGTTATATGGACACGTTAATAGCTGTCATGATGTCATACGCAGCCTAATAAGTCTTAATGTGCTTCATTGCATTCACTTTCCTCAATTTCCCATTAGTACAGAAGAAACCAGAAAAGTCACTTTAGTTCTCGACTTTTCAGCTTATGAAATAAAGGATACATAAACAATTGTGTAAAATGTAAATTTGGATAGGCCAAGACATTCTACATTGCTATGCGTCTACTGTTATATGTATGTCCTCTGTATATAATATGTAAGGATATGTAAAGCCTTTTCAGACAGAGGATTAGCTTTATATTAAGCTAGCACCATTTAAGCAACTCAACACTGTTAGAACTTTAGCATTTGTTTTTCTGCTTAAACAGTGCATTTTAAACCATTTATACCTGATCCAGATATAAATACTCCTTAAAATGTGACAAGATTAAATTAAGCCTTAGAAAAAGCAGTTATGCAATAATCATTTTACTAAGGTCTTGACATACTCAAGAAGTGGCTGGTAAGCAAGGCTGTTCTTCACTCGCAGGTGGGTCTTCAGACTTTGCACTATAGCTTCCTGGTGGTACACCAGTAAATGGAACGACTGGCATTTATTGGACACTTCCCTGTAGAAAGAAACTGAACAACAGGCAATTAATATTCCAGTCAGCAATAAGAAAATGACAGGAGACATTACACTGACATAATAATAACTTGCTGAGAGCACATTTGATGCATAGTGCAATATAACGATTCTTATTCATATAGCTTGTAGATAAATCAAAAAGGTGTCTGTTCATTTCTGTACTATTTATTGCTTAATAATATGCAAAACAACACAGGTATAATTAGGTATTCTTAGACTATAAACATATGCAGCTAATTCACAGTAACCATTTCTAACTCAATAAAACTATGCAGAAAACTTTTACTTGACTAAAAAATATCAAAGAAAATTAAACTTATGACCTGGTGTTTTTAGATACTATAACTTAATATATAAATGTAGCATCGACAACCCAAGTCGGCAGCACAAACTCTGGCAGAGAACTACAGTGTGCAGTGGGGAGAAGGTGGATATTCTGAGAGGGGGCAGGACATGAAAACAGACACAGTCCACAGTGTGAGATTAGATGGTGGCAGAGCTGAGATTGACGGAAAGATTTTCAACCTGGATTCTCCTGGGTGAATTGCTGTGTCAAAAGAATAAGCTGCATTATATAAGTCCACAAAAACCTGGGAATTTCCCAGGTCTGACCCTGATCACATGTGCCATAAATTTTCTGGGTCTGCCCTGGAAAGCAACTGTCAATCAGCCTAAAGAGAAGTTTTTATTGGCTGAAAAAAATGAAGGAGGCTATATACATATACAGGATCTGATAGGAGACAGGCTGAATTTTTTTTTAGTACTTATAGGTCTCCTTTCTGGTCCGTCTGCATGCAGTTCCATTTTTCGCCACTATGAACTTAGTACATGCATGTCTCCTATCCGGTCCGCCCGCCCGCATGACCCTTTTCTTTTTTCACTGGATCTGAATTCTGAATCATTAGACCCGGGTCTACAAATAAGGGACCTTTCACATCCCCGTCAAAAACCTGGGTATTTGGTGGTGTGAGAAAGTAGGTAATAGAGGATACATTCTAAAACTGAGGAACATTGTCTTTATGTGCTATATGCAACCATAATGTGTGTTTACTCTATGAAGATCTGAGTTGTTAATAACTACTAAAAAGGCACTTATCTCTTTCTTATACAAATGTTTTTGTATGGTGTGTAAGTAAAATTCATGCAAATGCTATTACGTTTAATGTATATTGATAGAGAACATTTTGGTGGCTAGATTAATATAACAGGATATCAATTAAAGGGGTTAGAGCAGTGTTTCTCAACCTCAGTCATCAAGTACCCCTAACAGTGCAGTCTCCTTGTTAGAGGTGTACTCATAACAGACAGCTGCATTTAAAAAGCTCCACAGGTGGTACTCATATCACTTGTTCTGTAGGACCATTAGGGGTACTTGAGGATCAAGTATGGGAAACACTGGGTTAGAAGTACCTCTGGGTGTTATATAATAAGCGAGTCACATTTTAAGTATATTAAGTATTAGCTAATAATGTTCATTTGATATAGTTGTAATGCGTTGACAGTATCTGAATTGATGTGTATTTATTGTGCTTATTGCATTTAATATTACTCTTAGCAATTATTTGTATCAAAGATATATATTTAACATATAAAACTAGCAAAAAACTATAAATATGTCTAAAGACCAGACTGGTGTATTGTGTAACTGACTAAGTATGGGGCAGAAGAGTTAATTAGTCTTCTTTTTGGTGTTGCTCAATTCCAGAACATTACCCCACAAAAATACTATGTTACTCAGACTACACCTGCACAACATTCCCCATAGCTAAATGACTGGCAGCGCTATACTGCCACACTAAGTGCTGAATGAAAACCTGGGGCCTGATTCAGACTTAAGGAGCTTGAAAATGAAAGGACAGGGTAAAAACCTAAGCAATACCATGTTGATTTAGGGCGAGTCAAGTTATTTGTATTCTTTGCATGCAGGGATATATCTTTGAATTGCTGCACACAGATAATGACCAGCTTTACTATCACATTGTTATTTAGACTTGGGCTGGGAAAACTCAACTCTAACACTGTTCGCAAAAAATGAAATATGACTCCCCCTGAAATCAACATGGTTTACCCCAGGAGTAACTTTCCTCTCTTATTTTCAAGCTCCTTTTTAAATCTGAATCAGGCGCCGGATCCTTAGGTCTTTGTTTTTTATTTATTTTTACACTGCTAGGGCTACATATTGTATATACATATGACATACAGCTAAGCTTGTTGTATGCTATGGTCCTGTTTGGTTATCAAACCAACTGTGCATCACAGTCAACGTGACTGGCTTTTACGAGTCATTAGTCCATAGCCACTGCACAATTATTGGTCCGATCACTTGAAAATCAACCAATTGGCCTAATAATTATTTTGTTTGTATAACATGTAAGGAGTATATCCTTTTAGTAGTTTAAGATTACTCTAAATTGACATGTTATTTTCAAGGCTCGCAATTTAAGCAGAGGTGCACTGTTATACCTTCTAATAACGCTCTCCTGCTGTGAAATATAAACATCCTATGTCAACTCAATATTCATCAGATATAAACAATGAAACAAAAATAGTTGTGACAAGACGTAATAAAACGGTTAGGAAACAGGACAGGAAGATTGTCAAAATCAGGGTATGTCTAATTTAAGAGAGAGAGAACACAGGCACATATTAAGATATTTAAATATATCAAATTATTCAACATAATCCAGTAAATCAAGAGATTTTTTTTATTCCTTGCTTTTCTAGCAAAGCGGTGCTCTATAAGACACAGTTGCTCTAGAAAGAGCTATTGTGCCCATGTAATAATCAGATATTTTAGCCTCAACGAAGGAGAGACTGAAACAGTATTGTTTCTATGACAAATACAACCAATACATGTTGGCCATAAAAGCTCATAGGATACAACATGATACCGCTATTAACCTTTTGGCTGAAGAGTAAATGTGTAACAACAAAAGCACTTATGCTGCTTATAAAGTCAGTCTTATACTTCATGAAGGCAATTGTATGGAAGTAATAAGTCACACTTCCCACACTACATTTTGTTCACTGTGCAAACAGCTTCCCGTACTGCCAAGCATCTATATCTCCATTCATCTACAGGTAACTTTATTGTCATTCTAACACAACCTGCTGCTTGCCGTAGTCATTGTCCAATCACTGAACATATGTCCTTCAAAATGATCAAAAACAACACATAACAAACAGCCACCCAATGCCTAAGAAATTTTACCTGAGGTTTATATAGATAGACAACTCTTTATTTGCAAAGGATATGACCCTAGTAAATACAAAAAAAGAATGTACATACCAAAATTCTGAGTGAGATTGAGATCCTTCCATTTCTGTAAAGCTTCATAGAAATACGTTTCGACATCCTACATCAGCAGTCAGCAAAAATAAAGTTTATTAATAGAAAAGACTGGTGAGGAAAAATAATCCTTAAAAATACTTCAACAGTTTGTAAAGGTAAAACAAAACACTAAATTTATAAACATAACACGTAACATGAGTATTAAACTGCTATATATTTTTTTTTATGCACAATGGTTAGATACCACTGTTAAAAAAAAAAAAACACAAAAAAAAAAACCAAGAAAACACACATACACACACACACACACACACATCTGTGTTTAACCTTAAATTCTAAAAGCATAAAAAAAGACTGCCAGGGGCATCAATCCATGAAATCATCGCTAGCAGATAGAGCCCTATAAAAAAAACATGTTTACTTTTCCCTGAGCAGCCTGTAGTAAAGGCTACTGTAATGCTGTTGATTGTTAACTGGGTATAAAAAACAGGATAGTGGAAGTTTCCAGAACACTATCTAAATAAAAGTCAATTATTCTTCAGCATGTTTTTTATGAAGACTCCTTGTATTTGGGACGCGTGTGCTTTAGTTACCAAGAAAACGCATACCTTATAATTAAATTATCATTTAGTTATTATTTAGTTATTTTATATAAATTTTTGATTTTTGTATTTAGCAATTGATTCCAAATGTACATTTATGTAAAATAAGATACAGCTAAGTTTTAATTTCTTCTTAAGAGAAAGGACATAGAAGCCAAATGGTCCTTTCAAGCATCTATATTAACGCACATGTATTATTTTGTTTACTATAATAAGGTGATGATTACATTTCATACATACATTGTTTTACTTGTTATACATATTTTTTTATTAGCTCTAAATATGGTTAAGAGAAAACGTAAGTAACAAATATGGAAGCGCTCAGAGATAAATGTATAAAAAAAATTTATTAGAGGAATAATTCCTCAAAACCAAAATTCAATACAATTAACAATAAAATCTTTTCAAAAATACTCTCTGACTTATGGATGCAACACTATTAATTGATTCAACTTTTGACAGTTTAACACATTAGTATTAGTATTTCCAAGCGCTTCCATATTTGTTACTTATGTTTTTTCTTTAGGGAATAGTCATCACTGGTTGTAGCTGCTGGAGATAATGTATATTGGGAATTCTAGACTTGTTTGAGAGCGCAGATATATTCCTTTCATTGGTTATGAGAAAAGACTGAGATTTCAGACAATAAAAAAGCAGAAGACTGGGAATAAACAGTTTCAAGCAAGTCATAAAACTCTAAAGTATATTATTGGTGGCCGTTTGTTTAATATAGGACACTGAATAATGTGTTAAGATCATGAATAATAACACAGCTTTGATGACAAGCTCTCCAAGGTACTGCTTTACCACAAATATACCTAGATTCAATTACAGATAAAGGTCCGGATCCTGACTTAATAACAATCACACGTGTGTAAGTCCAATGGTACGGAATACACTTACATGCGTGTGATAATATAGTCCATTTACGGACGGTCCCCTTGTACAAACAGCCTTTGTGCTCTAACACCTACCTGAAATCTTACACACCTGCCCTGTGAAAAATGGGGAAGGTGCATAATGCAGCATCATACGTCCGATCCGCAAAGATCCCTCCGTCCACCATGTGTACACCAGGTACCTCCGGAGGTCAGTCACGATGCGGAACCCCTGCTATATGTATGCACAGTAACAATGTGCAGGGTACTTACAAATTGGCCATGAATTAGTACCCTCTCATTATTAAAGCAGGATCCAGTCCAAGTCACACAAAAAACCTCTACTTATTTGAGCACCATTTTGCAATAGCTTACCTCAGAGAAGTTTTCCTGTCTGTTGATGCGATGTATAATGTCAATGTTCACATTGGCTAGTCTTTCCGAAAATTTCAGAAACTAAAAAAAAAAAACCAGGCAAAAAATTCAACATTATTCAAAAACAGTATTTTTATCCACAAGCACAGATTCCAGTCTAGCAGGTGCAGTCATTTTTGTGGACCTGTTCTTAACCCAAAGTGGAGGGGGATGCTTCTCTCTTAGGATAAGAATAAAGATAAGAACGTGGACAGTGGTAGAGAGAAGCGACAAAATGGTGTTCCTGTTTGAATATTTTATCAGCTTCTCTATTTAGTGAAGCTTAAAGTGCTAGATGGAAATTCTGTTTTGTATATCATCTATGGTAAGGACTAAAGGACATGGGTTGCTGGTGCAGACGGCCGTTTTCTTAAGGGCTGTTTACTTCTTGTCATTCGCTAATTTTTTTTTTTAAAACAAACGCTATATTCGAAATAGACAGATGAAAATTAGCTTTCGACTGTCTCTATTTCAAAAATAGCATTTTCGTAGCAACAACTGCCACCGGGCTGAAAACCCTAATTAAGAATATGATAAATCATTTACAAGTATTGTTGTAGTTCAGATATGTAGTTCATATGATATATATGATATGTATAAAAAAAATGAATTATATTATAAAGGCATAAGGGTCGTATGTAGCCATCTATGTGTAAATAAGGATCGTATGTAGCCATACATGTGTAGATAAGAATCGTATGTAGCCATACATGTGTAAATAAGGATTGTATGTAGCCATACATGTGTAAACAAGGAATGTATGTAACCATACATATGTAAATAAGGATTGTATGTAGCCATATATGTGTGAATAAGGATCGTATGTAACCATACATGTGTATTTATGGATTGTATGTAGCCACACATGAGTGAATAAGGATCGTATGTAACCATACATGTGTATATAAGGATTGTATGTAGCCATACATGAGTGAATAAGGATTGTATGTAACCATACATGTGTATATAAGGATTGTATGCAGCAATATATATGTGAATAAGGATCGTATGTAATAGCTTGAGGGTCCGTCCACCTCTGCTGTGAGGAAGGCTTTCAACGTGGAAGCCTGGATCCTGAGAATCCAGATCTGTGCAGGAAGCCTAAAGCGTGCATGTTCTGTACCCCATACATAGAGTGCAGAAAAGCCTACATTTCTTAATGCAGGAGCCGATCCATTATCCAGATTTATTTTACTCTGCAATGTAAAGTTGAGCTTTGTCATGCCAAAGCACTGGAACAGAGCAGGCTACTGCAGACAAGACACTCAGCTCGACGATCCTGCTGACAGCTTTTTGCCAAATCCCTTGGTTGAAGCAGGAACCACCACCTCTATAAACAATTTCTGTCTGCACAAATGAACTGGTACCTTTCCTTTACCTCCTGGTTTTGCAGATTTGCTCCAAAATCTCACTCTTTACGTACATACAAGTCTGCATTTCCCTTTTCATCTTGAGCTGCCTTTTATTTTCCATTGACTGGCAGGAAGAGACTCAGCCCAGACAGAATGTCCAGGTGCACATGCTCTTGCATCTAGTTAATAAGAAATTCCTATTAGGTGTTAACAGCATGATATATGTGCCAGGGATGAATCTCCAATATAGCTACATGCAGTATAATTTAGTCTTTTCATTTCATTCTATATAGTACTCTGTTATTACCAAGCTTTTCCAGTACAAATATTGGAGTAAGATTCTTGGATCGATTTTCATGACCAGACCTGATGATAAATTAGAAATAAATCAAAATAAATAAATCAGTAAGAATTCTTCTCTTGAATAAGCAATGTTACAATGAATTTTGCATGCAGAGTAAATCCTGGCAGTCCTTTGAGTTGGATACAAATACTAGAAAGCTTTATTTTAATATTGGATTTAGAGTTGCTAAAGGACACACCCACTCCCAAGTATAAGGGCCAGATTTACTAAGCTGCAGGTTTGGAAAAGTAGAGATGCTGCAAATAACAACCAATCAGATTCTAGATCTCATTTAACTATGAACACTATAAGCATACTAGAGAATGTCAGCTAGAATCTCATTGGTTGCTATGTTCAACATCTCCACTTTTGCAAACCCGCAACTTAGTAAATATGGGGCTGATCCTGAACTACGGTGGCCATATGCGTAAGATCGGCAGTTTTGCAGATCTGCGCATGTGCAGGGCAGATAGGATTAACTGTTGCGTAGTTACGGTTGAGGGGGCGTTCCTCGCCGTAACTACGCAACAGTTACGGAAGGAAGGCGGGAGGGAGGTAAGGGAATGAGGGCGGGTTTGGCCAGTTATGCTCCTGTGGCTGAAGTTAGGGTAGCCTTCAGCTGGCGTAACAGTGTGTAATTACGCCGGCCACAGGGGGGAGTGTCGGGGGGAGTGCATGCATGCGGAAGTCTGGATCAGGTCCTATGGCCCTAAATGTTTCTAGATTTTTTTTCTTGCTGTGCAATATGCCATTGCTGTTATGTTTCCCTTTTACTCCACATCAGGCCTATAAAGAGCACAAATGTACAGCTGCCTTATTTCAAGAGATTTAAGAGGGGTACTAAGTCTTACCTTACTTGTAAATGTTCATTTCCCCAGGGTGTCAGAGTTTCTTATTCTATAGGCTGCCATTGCTTGATAGGTACTTACATTGAAAAGCTGGAAGCAGATAAGACTCAACCAAAAGGTTGCTGAACAGGGGAAGG
>WWET01001226.1:360010-396410 GCA_011038615.1 Limnodynastes dumerilii
CCTGCTGCGCATGCACGTAGCGGCCTATTACCGCTACCGTCTCTAGGGGATTTGAACCGGGGCCTACGCCTCAGCGCAGGCAGAGACCGGTGACCAAACTGCACATGCACAGGTTGCTGGATGGGGAGGTCCCTAGGAAGCCTTGTCCAGGGCCCCCCCATTCGTAGGAATGGACCTGCCTTTTATGCACGGACGGAACGCTAGCACAATAAATGCTATATTCTGGCCAACAACAGTGGGAAGAAAGGGTTAATCAATGCAGATTGCTTAGCTAAGCCCTTACGTGTGATGCTGCATTACGCACTTGCCCCATTTTACCTGGGGCGGGAGCATAGGATTTAAGATAGGGTTTACATCATGGAAGGCCCGTGTGTGCCACGAGTATACTACCATCACACAGCACAGACTTGATGAATGCACTTACAAGCATGCAAATGTTATTAAAGCAGGATTCAGTCCTATGACACTTATCAAACGCAAGATCTCTCAAACCACTCATCGGATATAGCAAGATCCCAAATGTCAAAGCTACATTATATTCATGTCAAGGGAAATACTAATGACACAAGGGTGCAAACACTGTGGAGGAAATATTTTAAACATGGCTGGGATCATAATTTAGGCTTATTGCAAGCCAAAATGACAAAATGACTGTGGAAACTGTAGCCATTCTCCCATGTGGGTGCTCAATTTAGAGGAGGTTGTCACTGGAATCCATTGCTCTGTCTCATCTAAAGCTGTCAGGGGTAAGGAAGGCAGGCGGCAGGGCCCCACAGAGCACGGGCCATGGGGTGGGGGCCACGGTTTGAAGACCCTAAGGGCAGCACTGTCAGTATTGATAAAAGTGGATGAGTGTTCTGGGTGTTCCTGAACTAGAACTTCCAGCATGCATTGCTACTCTGCTAGTCCGGCGTGTTCTGACTGAACAAAACTCATTTCTGTAGCTCGGCATAAAATAAATGTCATGGTTCAGTAAGGAATGAGATAAAATGATGATAATTTTATAGATGTCTCCTTTTACAGGCACGGAACGAACCAGACACGGTGTGGAAATTCAGGAAATGAAAAATGGGGGAAAAAAGATAATAAATTCTTGCAATTTACAGTTGATACACAGATTAATTTAAAGGAAGACTACCTTTTGTCAGGTACACAAAGGAAAGAGCTGGATACTTTGTTTTGTGAAGACTCATTTACACATATCCACAGATAATAGAATTTTCAACACCAGCACAGCAAAAGATATTAAAAAAAAGGATAAATAGATTTTCAGGTGTTTGTTTTCAACATTGCATTGCAAGATATCAACAAGCCCTATATCTTCTGTGTAAATAGAGCCTTTGCAGCTAAATATATTGCACACTGAACAATTCTATTTAAAAAAATCATGCGTTTCCAGTCTAGTGCATATTTAGATTACGGACATGACTGTTAGGCCTCAACGTTCAAATGAATACTATATGTGACATTTCCCCAAGAAAATCATAATTGATTTTTTTTATAATGTTCAAATTGAATTACTATTATACAATTACTTTATGACAACTATAATGGAAAACTATATTAAAAAACGCTTTTACTGATATTCAAGATGGAGTCTTTTCCAAGGTTCCTACATAATATTCCCTAATCATCGTTTAGCGATAGCATATATTCGGGACCTATGTCAATCGACTGACAGTGGTTCTAAATGACAGGCACTAAAGCAGACAAGTTATCTCTACATTGTTTGAGTGCTTATTATTGTGGTGCTAGAGTAACTTTTATTCTTATTTTACAACCACTTCCTTAATGATTGATATTAGGACTATAAATATGAAGAAACTGGGAGTTTTATTGTCACATTGGGTTCACGGGAATATCTTTATTAACACTCAGGACCCAATTTAGAATACCAGTTGTCTCAGATCTTCCCACTGTTTCTTACTAGGGGTGTGGGTCCCCGGAAAGAACGGACCTACTTCCTCCAAGCCAGTTTCAAAATGGCTGGGATTTCGATTGCTTATGCCTTGATGAGGCATAGCGATCGATCCACTGAGCACCGAACGCAGTGCTCCGACAGGTAAGCCTGAAAACTAGTAATCTTACCTAACTCTACCCTTAACATTTTACTAACCTTAACCCTCCCTTTCCAGCAGCCTAAACCTATCCTTACCCTTCCTCAGCCCTAACCGTCTATGCCCCACAGCCTAACCTTAACCTTACTCTTAAGCCGGAACCCTAACCTTTTACCTGCTACAGCCTAACCCTAATGGGGTGTGGGTCCCCGGAAAGAACAGCCCCGTTACGATAGGCCGTTTCCTCCCAGCCAATTTCTAACTGGATGGGATTTCGATTGATTATGCCTTCTCCAATTGCTTGGTAAGAGTGAGAGGCAGGGCCGGATTGAGGATCATGTGGGCCTGGGGCTGAAAATTATCAAGGGCCCATACTATTTCGTATGCTTTGGAGGAGGATATCAGTTCCTGACATTCATCCTTATGCTCTGCAGTCTGTGTGGGCCTATTTTCAGATGCAGTCCCATTAGCCCCATTGTTAATCTGGCCCTGGTGAGAGGCATGGTTATCATGGCCTGGATAACCCTTATAGTGATCCCAGGGACAAGTTTTGAGGGTCCCCCTAGCTTCGGCAAAGGGGTCCCGCTGACCCTGTCTGCCCCAGTGGTCTTTACTGGCTACTGGGTGGCAGGGATATTTGGAGCTCTTCTGCTTTTGGAGAGGGCTTCAGTCAGAGCCCTGTGCACTTTTTGTGTTTTGCACTACTTTGCACTTAACTTTTTTACACAGAACACCGAAAGTCACATTCCCGGCTTTCAATAAAAGAAACAAAAAAAAATTATTTGGCCATTTTTTTCTTTTTTTGTTTCATTTTATTTTAGCGCAGTCTTTATTTAGGTGTTTTAGTTAGGGTCTGACAGCACTATAATTGCTATGATGTATGATATTTGACTGGACTGTATTTTAGATGTGGCTGTTGTGGTTCAATATGGACTGTGTGACAGACATTTTTTTACCTCCTTGATCGCATTGGGGTAGATCCAGAACTATGTTTGCCGTACGTTTAATCGCGGAGCGTATTTTCGTGCGCGTAAATTCGCTACAC
This sequence comes from Limnodynastes dumerilii, assembly GCA_011038615.1. Lineage (NCBI taxonomy): Eukaryota > Metazoa > Chordata > Amphibia > Anura > Limnodynastidae > Limnodynastes > Limnodynastes dumerilii. Next base: position 363,113 of record WWET01001226.1, read on the forward strand.
TCCCCTCGGCACACCCCTCGCATGGACGTATTTTGTCAAGATACGCTTTCCAAACCCTACCTTAACTTTTTTCAACGTAACCGCAGTCATACGCACACGTACGTATGGGCAGAACGAATTTACGCAGCTAAGCACGCCCATACTGTACACTTTAAATACAACCCCCGCCTACTTCACGTATTTCACATGTAATTTGGACTAACGTAAAATTGTCACACCCACACGTAAGTATTTACGTGACACATACGTGAATGGCCCATACATTCACAATTGCGCTACGTTAATGTACGTATTTTCTATGGTGCGCATGCGCAGTGCGTACAAAACAGCAATTTTACGTCTCTGCCACGCGTAAATTCGCGCCGAGGCGTAGTTCTGGATCTGGTCCATTGCTCTTATGGTTGCATGTTGTCATATTATGGTTTTTATTTACTTCTTGAATACATTGGTTCTGGTCTATTGTGTCTTTTTTAACACATGTATGCAAAAAAAAATATAAATATTCCCTATTTATGCCCAGTATTTTCTAAATAACATTTTGAAACTATAATTGTAATGACGCTTTATCATTGACATCTAATAATTACAACCCAAAACCTGCCAACAAGACTCAGGTCCATATTTACTAAGCTGCGGTTTTGGAAAAGTGGAGATGTTGCCCATAGCAACCAATCAGATTCTAGCTCATTTTCCTATTACATACTAGAGAATGTCAGCTAAAATCTGATTGGTTGCTATGACCTTAAATACATTTTCTGAATCCCCTTTTGGAGTCCTAACCCACAGGCTACTCCTCTCCAGCCAACACACACAGTGGAGACATTGGTAAACAGTAGTGGTTAACGGCGCTAATCACATATATGGGACAGCGCAGCTAACCTACGCAGGAACCCACCTGCTAAATATAAAATAAACTAGAAAACAAATGGTAGCGCAGAAGCCCACAAGTGCTGATAAATTTAAACAAACTGCGGTGGCTGAATAGAATAGCAACAACGCTGATAGATAGAAATTGATTTAATAAATAAAATATTAAAAAGTAAGGTATTACACATATAAAAAATGAATCGTATACATGAATGACATTAAAAAAGCAAGAGAGAGTATAGTGGACTGGATAAGAGGATATAAGCAATACTTATCAGTTTTTAGGTAGGCACGGACACACGGAGATTAACCCGATCTAGTCCTTGATGAAATGCCTTCTCAATTCCTTCAAAGTATCAGGTGGCCAGCCTGACACTCTTAAGTGCCTTGGTATAGGTGAAAATACCTTCTGAAACACCTGTGGTATAGTGCAGTTTACGAGGTGAATCGATGCAGGTAATTGACAATAAGGATAGATTTCCAATATTATGGTAGGGGGAGAGCCCCGTATATCTTCCGTGAGCTGGATGGTAATGCAACCGGAGGTGAATCGATGCAGATACTTGCCAATAAGGATAGATTTCCAATATTATGGCAGGGGGAGAGCCCCGTATACCTTCCGTGAGCTGGATGGTAATGCAACCGGAGGGACTGCTCTGTGTTAAGCAAGTTCTTTCCAAGCAGAAACTGCAAGGTTTGCAGAGTAAGGCGTGCGTCACCTCCATAACACGTGTAGTGTGTCAGTCTGACTCCCCCAATGCAAGGGATCGCAGCGGAGGTTAAGGTAAAGTTCTCATACTTCTCTCCTCAGGTATAAACGTCAAAGCACTGAACCACACCGTAGCAAAAGGTCTCCAAGGCACAATAATAATGACTCCACTGTTCGTCTCTCCAGCTAGAGTAACAAAGCGACGCGTTTCGTGCCGACCAGGGCACTTTCTCAAGCATGTGTTGAAATGTCAGATTGCTCCTCCTATTTAAAAGGCTGGTCATCTAATTGAACAGCTGTGATCTAAGGAGAGCATTGTAACAATCAATTTTAACAAAATAGCAAATAATGGGGAAACATATACAAAGTAACAATCTATCAGCGTTGAGGATAGGAGATATAAACAGAAGGATAAACCATACATCTACATAGTAAAATGAATCATTTAGAATACACTCATATTACCAAAGGTTCTAAAATTGATTGTTACAATGCTCTCCTTAGATCAATTAGATGACCAGCCTTTTAAATAGGAGGAGCAATCTGACATTCCAACACATGCTTGAGAAAGTGCCCTGGTCGGCACGAAACGCGTCGCTTTGTTACTCTAGCTGGAGAGACGAACAGTGGAGTCATTATTATTGTGCCTTGGAGACCTTTTGCTACGGTGTGGTTCAGTGCTTTGACGTTTATACCTGAGGAGAGAAGTATGAGAACTTTACCTTAACCTCCGCTGCGATCCCTTGCTTTGGGGGAGTCAGACTGACACTCTACACGTGTTACGGAGGTGACGCACGCCTTACTCTGCAAACCTTGCAGTTTCTGCTTGGAAAGAACTTGCTTAACACAGAGCAGTCCCTCCGGTTGCATTACCATCCAGCTCACGGAAGGTATACGGGGCTCTCCCCCTGCCATAACATTGGAAATTTATCCTTATTGGCAAGTATCTGTATCGATTCACCTCCGGTTGCATTTCTATCCAGCTCATGAAAAATATACGGGGCTCTCCCTCTGCCATAATATTGGAAATTTATCCGTATTGTTAATTATCTGCATCGATTCACCTCACAAACTGCACTATACCACAGGTGTTTCAGAAGGTATTTTCACCTATACCAAGGCACTTAAGAGTGTCAGGCTGGCCACCTGATACTTTGAAGGAATTGAGAAGGCATTTCATCAAGGACTAGATCGGGTTAATCTCCGTGTGTCCGTGCCTACCTAAAAACTGATAAGTATTGCTTATATCCTCTTATCCAGTCCACTATACTCTCTCTTGCTTTTTTAATGTCATTCATGTATACGATTCATTTTTTATATGTGTAATACCTTACTTTTTAATATTTTATTTATTAAATCAATTTCTATCTATCAGCGTTGTTGCTATTCTATTCAGCCACCGCAGTTTGTTTAAATTTATCAGCACTTGTGGGCTTCTGCGCTACCATTTGTTTTCTAGTTTATTTTATATTTAGCAGGTGGGTTCCTGCGTAGGTTAGCTGCGCTGTCCCATATATGTGATTAGCGCCGTTAACCACTACTGTTTACCAATGTCTCCACTGTGTGTGTTGGCTGGAGAGGAGTAGCCTGTGGGTTAGGACTCCAAAAGGGGATTCAGAAAATGTATTTAAGGTCATCTGACTGAGATATGCAGTATAACTATGGTACCTGGGGATCAGTGCTAAAAGAAAAGGTTCTGATTTAGGGGACTTGGAAAAAGGCTTCCTTTTTGGAAGACTGGATCTGGTCCTAAATGAATAAATTAGTATTCCCATGCAACCATATACAGTATTTCTGAATATTAATGTAAACAATGAAGATAAAGCCAAATCTAACAGAAGAGGGCAAATTATTTGCAGATTCATAAAGTATCATAAAGTGTTTCCTAAAAATACTCACGTGCACTGAAAATCACAGAAGTACAGAACACATGAAGGGTCTGATTCAGACTTAAGAAAGTTCTTAAAATAAGAACTTAAAGTCACTCCTGGGAAAAACCATGTTGTTTTCAGGGGGAGTCAATTTAATTGTATTCTTTGCATGCAGGAATACATCTTTGAATTGCTTACTGAAAACAGATACAGATCACCTTTAGTATTACACTGTTATTTAGACTTGGGCTGGGAAATATCACCTCTCAACACTAGTACTGTTTGCAACAGATGAAATATGACTCCCTGCAATCAACATGGTTTAGCCCAGGAGTGACTTTAAGTTCTTTTTTTAAGAACTTTCTTAAGTCTGAATCAGGCCCGAAGTGTAGATGCTTATACTATAAATTAATAATACTATTAATTGTATTCTTTGCATGCAGGGATATATCTTTGAATTGTTTACTGCACACAGATAATAACCAGCTTTACTATTACACTGTTATTTAGACTTAGGCTGGGATGCGGAAGCATACTGCACATACATTGTTCCTACACAGAGTTGACTTGCATACATTATGCACATAAGTCAGCTCTCATTATTAATGCAGGATCCATCCCAATATTACAACAAAAATTCTTATTCAAAATGTGTAAAAAAAAAACATGTACAAAATGTATAAAAACAAGCAGTAAAAATACAAGATAAAGATTATTGACTTCCCCAAAATGAAACCGTTTTTCCACTAAAGACCACAGTCCAAAAATGAAGTACACTATATGTAGTCCAATTCTGAAGAGTAGTTCTCAAAAAAAAAAAATGCTGCATGGCATAAGATCTAAAGAAAAGAAAACAATATAAGAAAATATACAAGGTTTAATATATAATATATAGAGACAAAGAACTGGACAACAGATAAGAAACACTTGGCCCATCTAGTTGCCTGTTCAACCCACCCTGCACCTTTCCTGTGAAGTAACCCACCCTCAAACTTCCCCAGAAGCCATCACCCTCTAGTTATTATTATCACTTGTCAATGACATCGGTCCCTGCTCCCCTTGGACCCACAATCCAAATTCTGCACGCATACACATACACACACACTAGGGTTAATTTTGCAGCCAATTAACCTACTAGTATGTTTTTTGGGGGATTGTGGGAGGAAATAGGAGCACCTGGAGGAAACCCACACAGACATGGGGAGAACATACAAATGTCACAAAGATAAGGTTATGTCTAGAAATCAAACTCATGACCAAGCTGACAGCTAGAGTGGAAAAACAGACTCATAAAAACATACATGAGGATATAGCCTCAATTCAACCTCGTTCTTCATTATAAACAAAGGTCTTTCATGTCTTGCTCCATAACAGAAAATGCTACAAAATGGCTGCCTGCACAGTGATTAGGTGACAGGTAGTTATAATGGAATGTTCACAACAGTACCATCTGCACATTAATACAGTGAACTCAATTACTATTCAACAGGTGCAAGGATTCTGAGCCATTATATGTATTATCCAGAGAAGCTTTCAGACAAAAAACATCTTAAATCACAACTTGAGAGCCAATCTCATTTTCCTAATCAAACCTCTCTGCCTGATAATGCTATTCTGTCAAAGCAAATGAAAATACATATTAGAGGCCCTCCATGCCGAAACACTATTTCCAAAAGCTACTCTACATTGACATTGTCATGCTCATAGCTTCCAGCTGGCAGATACTAATAGAGGTCTCAGATAGCGCTGTTTGGGCATGGTGTGAATACTTTGTGTTATCTTGTGGCTACACGCTGACACAATGCAATGTTATTACTTTGTCCATACTTCTTCTGTACATTTCCTAAAACTACTTTCCATTTTTAAATAGCATTTGTTTATGTGCCCATTCTCTTATTACTTTGAATGCGATTATGATGTAAAAAAAAAAGTAATTTAGAAAGCATAAAAAGGCAACAAAAATGTTGCTTCTCCCAAGAGGCATAGCCCTGGGTTCTACAATATTTATTTATAAAACTAGGAGCCAGATTAAAAAAGTTAGGAGCCAGGTTTCTCAACAAACTATTTAATGGACAATGGTGTGAGTAAAACATTTTTTAGAAATGTATAAGAGCAGGGTAGTACTCTTCAATGTATACTGAAAATCTGGTCCTACCTCCTAGGGCCAGATTTACTAAGCTGTGGGTTCAGAAAAATAGAGATGATGCCATAGCAACCTATCAGATTCTAGCAAACATTCTCTAGTATGTAATAGGAAAATGAGAGCTAGAATCTGATTGGTTGCTATGGGCAATATTTCCACTTTACAAACTCGCAGATTAGTAAATCTGGCCCCTAGAATGGTTTTAGGCACAAAAAATGGCATTTATTTTTATTATGAATAACTATAAAATTACCTACGCAATACCCCAGCAGCGATTCCATAACTTTTGTATTGTGTCTGAAGTATGAAATGCTAACATAATGGTCAGAAACAGGTCTTTGAGTGTCACCCTGTAGACTTAGACGCCCTGTGGCTGGTGCAAACATACTGAGGTAAACTAATTTCTATCTGGATCTGTCCTCCCAGTACATGCCCTTCAGAACACAAGTGGGTACAGCACAAGTTGCGTTCAGGCCTGAAATTGAGCGCAGTTAGGTTCTGAGCGAGCACAGTGCAAAATCATGCAGACATACGCTACATGATTGGCGTTTGTCCCCCTCTGGTTCGGCCTATACAAGTACAAAAACTTCCATAAACAACCTTCAAAACTCGGTTATGGAAATTAAATTGGGAACGCTTGACATTTATGGAAGGTAATATTTGCTGGCTAATGTTATCTGCATAGAGATCAGGGCTAAAAATACTGTTATCCTGAAGTCTAAACAACTAATTTGTTAGACACATTTTCCTTAGCAAGCTACAGTACAGCTCAGCAAGATAATGCTTCTAGATCAATATTTGCAACAACCGACCTATATACGACCTCTAAATCTCATCTATAGATCACTGTATGATCCCATTGATATTACAAGATGTACCATGTACAGTAACTCATATCTTATAAACCACAGAACTTACTTTACAAAAGTATTCTCAATCCCCAAAAGAATAATGAAAACACACTATTAAGACAACCAAGCAATCACTTGAACTTTGTGGTTGTACACCCTAACAGCAATTAGTGCCAGAATTAAGGATTATATATATGTCGCTGGTATTCCATTATTATATTTCGAATTCTGTGAAAGAGTCTGGTAGAGATATCATTAATTTTCATAAATAAAATAATTACAAATAATGGGCTGGATCCAGACTTAAGTAAGTGCTTGAAATTAGTTGCTCCTGGGCTAAACCATGTTGATTGCAGGGGAGTCATATTTCATCTGTTGCAAACAGTATTAGTGTTGAGAGGTGATGTTTCCTATCCCAAGTCTAAATAATAGTGTGATAGTAAAGCTGGTCAGTATCTGTGTGCAGTAAGCAATTCAAAGATATATTCCTACATGCAAAGAATACAATTAACTTGCCTCCCCCTGCAATCAACATGGCCCAGGAGTAACTAATTTCAAGCACTTACCTAAGTCTGGATCCAGCCCTATATATATGAACTTTCGTATTATTAGTAGCGTCCATATACTAATACAGGATCGGATCCTGACCTTCCGCACAGAGGTCTAGCAGTCCACACGGAGGAGGGGAGTGAACTCCCCCTGTCACTCCCCTCTCTCATGCTGAGTTTAACTGACTTACGCTGCCATAAGGCACATTGCAGATAAGCGGTCCGTATGACTGCTGATCCGCAAGTAAGCTCTTAATCTCACCCCAACTATAACATTTTAATGTTCCCCCCACCCACCTTACAGAGTGTCCACAAGAACTAAGGACTGGATCCAGACCTGCGTGTGCCTTACGGCCTTAACTATAGTTAAGGCCGCCGCCCCTAACGACGTCGTATGAAGGTTGTGCGCATAGACAAATAGAAAATTGCTATTGGGACCTATTTCAACTTGTTCCCTATAGCAACAGGCTGTGGCAGGTACAATGTTAGACTTAGGTCTTAAGGGGAAGGTTAGGGTTATGTTGTGGGACATGAAGAATTAGGGTTAGGCTGCAGGGCATGGACTGTTAGGGTTAGGCGTTAGAGTTAAGGTTAGGGCTAAAGAAGAGGAAGGTTAGAGATGGGCTGTGGGACATGGAGGGTTAGGGTTAGGCTGAGGGAAATGGAGGTTTAGAGTTAGGCTGTGGGGCATTGAGGGTTAGGGTTAGGCTGAGGGAAATGGAGGGTTAGGGTTAGGCTGAGGCAAATGGAGGGGTAGGGTTAGGCTGTGGGGCACTGAGGGTTAGGGTTAGGCTGAGGGAAATGAAGGGTTAGGGTTAGGCTGGGGGAAATGAAGGGTTAGGGTTAGGCTGAGGGAAATGGAGGGTTAGGGTTGGAATGCGGGAAACAGAGGGTAAGGGTTAGGAAAGGGTTAAGATTAGGATTAGGTAAAAACACTTACATGTCAGCGGAGAAATCTTTTCGACTCCAGGAGCCACATCACCGCCACATCACCATAGTACCGGAAAACCCCATCCGACATCGGGAATAAAATTTTTTTCCCATTTATATCTCTGGTGTTTGTTTTACATTTGTTAGCGGCACTCTCTGGAAGAGTGTACCTAACACTGTATGGGCTGTAAAAGTGCTCTTTCATGCAGGAGCGGGACATAGAAGAGTCACATATCACACCTTCTGGTAATCACATGATCCAGACCTACACTGTTACACTGAGCGTTCTAACGCTCAGCGTAACAGCAGGTCACTCCCCCGACACTTCCCCTGCTTAGAGCGTATTTACACTCCCTTACGCCGGCTGAAAAGCTACCCTAACTTTAGCCGACGTAAGGGAGTGTAACTACGCTGGGACGGCGGCGTTACTACGATAACACCGCCCTCCCAGCCTCATTACCCTCCATCCCCCCGCCTCCCTACACTAACCTGAACGTAGTAACGCTGGGGGACGCCCCCTCCAGCATTACTACGGTGCTGCTATGGATGCCCGATCCATGATCGGGTGTTGCCGTAGCTACGCTGGGCAACATATGCCCGGCGCATGCGCAGATCGGCTTTTAAGCCGGTCTGACGCTGCTGGTCGGCATAGTAACGCCAGCCAGCGTAGGCCTGGATCAGGCCCATCATGTGCAAAGGTCACAAAATCTGTGAGACAAAGCTAAGTTACTGTACAATGCACCCCTGTGGCGTCACCCGTAACAGAGCAAAGACCGCGCTTACGCAATCTACGTACAGAAATGGTACGTAGATAGTGTAAATAAGCTACTACACATGCGTAGTAGTTCGATTCTTAAAACAACGCACGTAAGACGAAAACTACGTAACTGTGAATCCGGACCACTGTCTACATCACAAGGAACGTTAGAAGCCACCTGTACCAGTGTATGACACAAACTTAAGTAATGAGTAGAATGTATCTTTGGCTAAAATGTCTTCCAGCAAATTCCTTATGATGATTCCTCTTTCAATCTCATCCCAAGAAAACATTATCTCCTTTAAGCATCTTTAGGAAGTAATAAGAAGGGGGAAAAGCTGGTGAACAGAAACACAAAATACATTCAACACATAGATAAATGAATGGGTGTTATTTAACTTCACACCAGCTTCTCAATTAAGGGTATTTAGTTACTCCACAAAAACATAATTTATGAAAGTAAAAAAAAAAAACAGGTTGTTTGTATTGTGCCCTTGTAAGAACTCATTTATTAACAGGTTTTCTTATAGTACCTTAATATTATGTAGTGCTTTACCATTTTAAACATTCAAATCAGTGCCTGCCCCAATGGAGCTTACATCAGGGGAATGCAAGGGGTGCAGCTGCTATGGGGTCTGGAGGAGAGGGGGGGGGGGCGAGTGGCAGACGTTCCTCCTGCACTGTAAGCAAGTGGTCAGTGGCTGACAGCTTAAAACAGCTCTCAGCATTCCATACATGGAGAATCGAGAGCTGTGAGGCTTTGAAAGCTTCTATCAGGTAGCAGTCATGCCCAGCTCTGCCACCAGTCCCGTATGGCTCCGCATAGTCATGCCCAGGGCCGGTGGAACCCGGTAAGCGTGGCAGGGGAGCGCCACAATCTCCCACTAGTCCCGCAGCCAGAAAAAAAAAAAAAGAACAAAAAAATTAAACGCAGCCAGAAAAAAAAGTACAAAAAAATTAAGTTACTTACTTAATATGGCGGTGGCGGCGCTGGGATCCAGCATCCTCTTTCTTCTGTCCTGGCTCCTCCCTGCTCCCTTCTCACTAAACTTGGGGCGTGACATGACGAAAGGGGTCACAATGTGAGCATGAAGGGGCACAATATGATGGATTTATTTTATGATTTGTAATAAAAGCAGAAAGCCATTATTGAATTAACAAATAATTTATAAAAGAGAAGGGCGCAAATGTATTTTTTGCAGGGGGGGCGCCAGGCATGCTAACACCGTCCCTGGTCATGCCCATCCCATCCTCCTTGTTATGAGGCCCAAATCTGTCACCTTCCACCCCTGGCTGACAGTCTAATTCCGTAGCAAAGAGAGACACAGAGTTCATTTTGAGCCAACAACCAATCACCCATTAGAAACCCAAGCAGACATGGGCGAACATACAACACCGGGAATCAAACTCATGACCTTAACATTGTGAGGCAGATGTGCTAACCATCTTAGCCACTGTGCTGCCCTAACAGTTGCATAGTCTGTGGCAAGTGACCACAGGGCTAATTTTCTTCTGCAAAAACGGTATCATTGCTATGGATAACATTAATAATGAATGAAATAGGGAAAAGAAGAATTAGAACTAAATTAGAACTATTTGATCTTGATAGAATAGAATAGAAATTTGCTATTGGGAACCTATTTCCCCATTCCCAAATAGCAAGAGGCTTCAGCGGGTACATTCGGGTTAGGCTGTAGCAGGTAAAAGGTTAAGGTTATGGCTTAAGAGGAAGGTTAGGGTTAAACTGTGGGGCATAGACGGTTAGGGCTGAAGAAGGGGAAGGTTAGGGTTAATAAAGGGTTAAGGGTAGTGTTAGGTAAGATTACTTACCTTTCGGCGGAGGGGTCTTTGCAATTGTCAGCAGTCTGCATTCAGTTGTAGTACAATGGTATTTCAAAACAAGACTCACCCACATTTACTGGGTGTGAGTCTCCGCAAAGAATGGCCCAATTTCAAAAGTTTTGAACTGGCTGGGTTATCGATTGCTTATGCCTCGATGAGACATAGCAATCGATCCTGAAAGGTTGAAAGGTAAGGCTAAAACGAACCCCAATCCTTCCCTTAACCTTACTCTTCCATTATCCTAACCCTAACCCTCCCTTCCCCGCAGCCTGACCCTAACCCTCCCTTCTGTATAGCTTAACCCTAAGACCCCCCCCACCCCGCAGCCTGGCCCTAACCCTCTCTTCCCTAACACTAAATAGTCCCCATAGAGGTTACTCTCCTCTCTGGAGCTCTTAGTGGCGGGTCCTGCGAAAACTAATGGGTGATCTGCCGATCGGCACACTCACCCATTCAAAAAAAAATTCTAAAACGGCTGCCTATTTGAAATAGAGACAGCTGAAAAGGGACTTTTGGCTGTTTCTATGGGCCGGATCCAGAACTACGTCAGTCTTCCATAGACGGACATAATTCAATGAACAATAGCTACTGCCCATGTGTAGTAGCTATTGTACGTAATCTGCGTATTGTTTCAATACGTAGTTTGCGTATATGCGGTCTAAAAGACCGCATATACGCAATCTACGTATCAAAACGATACGCAGATTACGTACAATAGCTACTACGCATGCGCAGTAGCTATTGTTCATTGAATTACGTCCATCTATGGAAGACGGATGTAGTTCTGGATCTACCCCTATTTCTGTAAGCAGCAAATCTTACTGGTGACTGCAACTGAAATGTACTAAACTGCTGAAAAGTAGAGATGTTGCCTACAGCACCCAATCAGATTCTAGCTGAAATTTTCTAGCATGTATTAGGAAAGTAAGATCTAGAATTTGATTGGTTGCTAGAGCAACATCTCCACATTTCCTTTCCTGCAGCTTAGTAAATCTGGCCCCTGGACTGTATTAGTCTTCTGCAGCTTTGCAAATACATTGGTAATTGTAAGCATCATTGGAGTACTGTTATGTGCTACTTATCCTTAGAAAGTTAGAATGCTAAAACTCTCCTCCTGTGCAGATTTACAACATGCATGTCTGCAACTGCAACATGATGTCCAGGGGTGAAAGTTCAATCTGTAATTAGAATTATCTAGAATCTGATATAAAGGTGATAACTGATTGGACAGATTCAAATAAGGAAATTGGAGGACACTGAAAATATCTTCCGTGGAAAGTTATCTCATTGGCTAAGACCTGAATGTATAAAGTTTTGCTGTTTACTGCAAAGCAGCCGAATTTTGCCTCGGGTGTCCCTTCACTCTCATGTGTATGCAACTGCCTCTTCACAAATGTATTATTTAGTAACCTATTTTACACTTACAATCTTCACTCTAGATGACATTTCTGCTTCATACTTCAATAAAATACATATTTCTGAGTAAAAAAAATGAGCTGAAATCATGTTTCTGCAAAGAGATGGCTTGCCCCAAAGGGCCTCAAAGCTGAAGAAAGTCACATTTTTGGATTATGAATATATTTTGTTGGGATAAATCCCTTAATATACCAAGCCCCACATATTTCATAAGCTCAACAAACCAGGAATGCTCTTCTGTTGATAAAAAAAATTCTCTACCATACAGGAAAATATCAATGAATAAATATATAGAATCACAAAAATTTGTGTTTATGTCTTGTTACATAAACATTTAGTTGGGCATAATTCAAAAATATAAAAATAAAACATGAATTAACAGTTATTTAAAAACAAGGGTTAGATTTACTAAGCTGCAGGAAAGGAAAAGTGGAGATGTTGCCCATAGCAACCAATCCGATTCTAGTTCTTACTTTTCTATTACATACTAGAAAATGTCAGCTACATACCTCCCAACTGTCCCTATTTCCGCGGGACAGTCCCGATTTCCATGCAATGTCCCGCCTGTTGCCCTGTTTTGTCCCGATAAGCAAAGAAGAGGTTTTTTTTTTTTACATTTATTTGAGCTGCAATGAGCCAGTTGTCCAGCATGTGGTGCTGTGACAATCTGAGAGAGAAAACTCCGCACACAGGAAATCACCACTGCGGAGTTCCTGAGTCTGAGTGTCTCCAGCCAGCATCCAGCGTGTAGCGTGTGTCTCCCCTGCCCTGCTGTGGACTGGTGAGTGGCCTGGGGGCCCCTACTATATGCTTTGCTTGTCCTATCTGCATGGGCTGTGGAGGGATACAGACAGTGAAAGGACCAGGGAGACCAACAGCCATAACAAGAGCCCTGGCATGCCAAGTGCAGTCAGCATCTTGAGTAGCTCAAGGGTTAATTAACTATTATTTATGGGGCAGTTAGTATCATTATAAGCCTGCAGGGTAAGCTGGCACTAGGCTTCATCAAACATGTGAATGCTGGACAAATAATAAAGGGGCAGACATATGGAGGTTGGACAAATAATAAAGGGGCAGACATATGGAAGCTGGATAAATAATAAAGGAGCAGACATATGGAGGCTGGATAAATAATTAAGGGGCAGGCATATGGAAGCTGGATAAATAATAAAGGGACAGGCATATGGAGGCTGGACAAATAATTAATGGGGTGGACATATAGCAATTTGGAGAAATAATAAGAGGCCCACATATGGATGGCTGAATTATTAAAAGGGGCAGGCACTAGATCCGCCACGGTGCAAGACACACCCACTTTTCCCAGAAACACCCACTGCGAGATACAAGACACACCCCCTCTACCATGTCACAAAATTTTGTCCCTCTTTCCAATTCTCAAATGTTGGGAGATATGCAGCTAGAATGTGATATGTTGCTATGGGCAACATCTCCATTTTTCCTTTCCTGCAGCTTAGTAAATCTGGATCTAAGAGAGCACTACAGTGCTCAGCACTCATACAGGGAGTAATGAGCTCTGTTTTAAGATGTCAGCCTCTGACAGCTTGCTTACAATGCAGGGGTAGTGACTGCCACAGGCCCCTCCCCCTCCCAGCCCTGTAGCAGCATCATCCCTTGCAGCACATGTAATTATGCCCGATTGTAGCTACATACGAGTGAGGGGAGTGGCCTCCCTTTGCCTGTACGGGGCTGTCCTTCCCTTGCCCTCTTCTCGCTCTTAAGGGAGTCAGGGCACTGTAGGGAGCTAGCATTGGAGTTTCAAGCCCGGCGTAGGTCTGTAATTGGTCGTAAATATCATGTTATTGTAATTTATATAAAAATATGTATTAAAAACTACTTGGCTTTAAAAGGAAGATACATCACATCTTTTAACATAATGTCAAATTATTGATCCTAATTCATAAAATCTAATATATTTTTTGCATTCTCAGAGAAATCCAGTAATGTGTTGCTGGAAACGATGATATACAGGCGGATACTAGATCATAATTGTATGCGACAGTAATATCCCTTTTATATCAGCACTAAAGTCTAATGACCCAGAAATTGGACCCGGGAAAAAAGAAAGGTTTTTCCGTAGTCCGACCCTGGAAGGGGAGTTATGTGAAAGATACTACCCGGGTTTTTTAACCCAGGTCTCACCTAAACAAAAGTGATTGCTATGGCAACGGTACACAAATCTCTTCCCGAGAGCCGCATGCCGCCCCTACACTGTCAGGACAGACCCGGGTCAACCCTGCAGTGTCAAAGGGGCTGATCCAGAGCTACGCCCTCCGTAGTAACTACGGCGTGCGTAAGCGTAAGATCGTCTGAAAAGCCGATCTACGCATGTCCCGGGCAGATGTTGCCCGGCAACAGCATAACTATGGCGTCCCCCAGCATTACTACGCTGTAGTTAGTGTAGGGAGGCGGGGGGAGGGAGGGTAATGAGGCTGGGAGGGTGGCATCGTAACAATGCAGCCGTCACAGCGTAGTTACCCTCACATACATCAGCTGAAGTTAAGGTAGCCTTCAGCCGGCGTAAGCGAGGATAAGTACGCTGGGGGCAGGGGGAGTCCACGATGTAACGCTGAGTGTTAGTACGCTCAGAGCTACATCGTAGCTCTGGATCAGGCCCAAAGGCTCTGACCTGAGAATATCCCGGGTCAGAGTTGGACTTAAAACTGGGCTTTTATTTTGGCCCCGCTAATTCACCCGGCTTATGGCCAGTGGTGATGTGAAAGCGGTATAAGAATGCCATCTCCAGGGATTTGATAAGCACCAAAATATGAATGAAAGGGACGCTTAAGATGACACAGGTACTTAGAATGACCGTCCTGTACAAATCTGCATATAGGATGGCTGTGATTTTGCCTTCAATAGGGAATAAACATTTCCCTTTGCTGAAAAAAACCTAAACACTTAAAGAGAAGAAGCAGGCCATCTGGATTTTGCTTATTTCCATTTGTACGGCTCATAGTACTTCTTCAAGCCTCATTAGAATATCTTTAGTGTCTTTATAAGCAAGTCAAAATGTGTCCGGCAAGTTACGCAACTGCTGGAAAATATATTTTTATTGAGACAAACTCTTATGCGAGCCTACAGTATGCGTGCAATTTAGATAATAAGATTTGCTGCTCAGCGTACAGATTTAGCCATTTTTCTTATATCAAGTAGTTTGAAGTTAATTCGGCCGTATGCCTTTGTTGCTGGGCTCCTGGCTATCTCCTGCCCTTGTTAGTACAATTATGTCTGGGGATGTTGGATATTTTCTTTCTAAAAACACAAAAATACTAACTTGGTTATTTGGTTATTAAAGGCAGTTAATATTTATCTAAACAATTGACTTGAATGAATGATGTTAAAGCTAATTTCTGATCTTACAATTACAAAATATTATTAACAGCATCACCTCGTTACTAGACTATCATGTGGAATGGTACAACAATTACCTTTCATTAAAAATAACGGTACACTTTAAAATGATTTTCTCTAGAAAAAATAGGACGTTAATACAGGAAGGACACACCAGTGCAGTCTTTTTTAGTCCCCCGCAACGAAGGCTCCTTTCAGAAATAGAGACAGCCTGAAAGTTACTTTTCGGCTGTCTCTATTTCGAATAGGGGCCTTTTTTAGATATTTTTTTTTATGAATGGGTGCGTGTGCCTATTGGTCTGTAACCTCTCAGGGGACTTTTAGTGTTAGGAAAGGGAGGGGGGGTAGGGTTAGGCTCTTAGGAAGGGAGGGTTAGGGTCAGGCTGCGGGGAGGGGGGTCTTAGGGTTAAGCTATAGAAAAGTAGGGGTTAAGGTTAGGCTATAGAGAAGGGAGGGTTAAGGTTAGGCTATAGAGAAGGGAGGGTTAGGGTCAGGCTAGGAAAAATGGAGGGTTAGGGTCAGGCTAGGGAGAAGGGAGGGTCAGGGTAAGGTTGTGGGGAAGGGAGTTTTAGGTTTAGGCTGTGGATAAGGGGAGTCTTAGCGTTTGGCTGCAGGAAAGGGAGTTTTAGGGTCAGGCTGCAGGGAGAGGAGTCTTAGGGTCAGGCTGAAGGGAAGGGAGCCTTTAGGTTAGGCTGCAGGCAATTGAAGGTGAAGGTTAGTGTAAGCATAAGGGATGGGGATAAATTTATACTTACCATTCAAACCAGCATCTTCTTTCTTTTGGGGATCTATTGCTTTACCTCTGCGGCTATTTGAAAAAGGGCTGTTCGCAGTGGCGACTCACAGCCCGAGTTAACTGGCAGACTAAGGGCTGTATTCAGACCACCGGACATATTGTATATACGTCCAGTGTTTACTGAAATTGTATACTGTGCATGCGTAGTAACGTAATCTACGTATCTTTTCGGTAGGAGGGTTAAGGTCAGGCTGCAGGGAAGGGAGGGTTAGGATCAGGCTGCAGGGAAGGGAGGGTTAGGATCAGGCTGCAGGTAAGGGAGGGTTAGGGTCAGGGCAATGGAAGGGGAGGGTTAGGGTTAGAATTGGGGGAAAGGGTTGGGGTCGTTTACAGCCTTACCTTTCGGAGCACCACGTTCGGTGCTCCATGGATCGATTGCTATGCCTCATCGAGGCATAAGCAATCGATATCCCAGCCAGTTCGAAACTGGTTGGGAGAGAACAGCCCTATCGCAATAGGGCCGTTCTTAATGGGGACCCACACTCCTTTTTAACTAACATGGCTGAAATATGAAACATATATAGGACCGGAAGCAGATTCACAAAAAGGGTACATTTTCTGATCGCTAGGATTGATAAACACCTGCTTTTTGCGTTTGCGCATGTGCCACAACCTCCAGTCATATGTGGATCCATGAAATACAGGGAACTATTTTTTTTCTTAACGCTCTCTGATGGCAGGGTTGGTGTGAGTGCAAGGTGGCGGGAGGGTTAGGGGTGTACATTTTTCAGCATTGGATTGCTCTAAGCACATTTAAAGTGAGGACAGATTGGAAATCTTAAGGTAGGGGGAGTGGAGTGGGGAGTGGCCTCCGATGCGTTCGCAAAGAAATCTGGATCCTGGAGCTCTGAATGCAGCACCAGCAATCTGTATCCGGCTCATGAAGTATAACGTTTCAAAACTTCATGATGTCAACACATAGTTGCCAATGGTAGCATGGAGGTGGGGCTTGATGATGTACATTTATGCAAATCATGCATGAAGCTCCTCCCCCTCTCTAATCAAACTGCCAATCATTGGGGTACTAAGAATGGGAGGGACTTGATGTCACCAAATCCTGCTTGGGGCGTAAACCAGTGATTAGCATGAAATCACTCCAGATCCAGGAGATTTACATGCCCTCTCTGTAATCCGGCAATGCCCAAATTCAGGTGAAGTCGGCAAATATGTGTTAACAAAAATTCAGTTCGGCAAATATGTGTTAACAACAGTCTATCAACAGCAAATCAGTGTTCCTGTAATAACCAGGGCGAATGGAGATTTAGCTTAAAAGATCCCTATGTGTTAGTGAATCATTCAATTAAATGTATAGTGTGGATTTAGTCTGAGAGCAGAGCAAATAAAGTAGTATATTACTCTTTAGTCTTACATTGTGAAATAAAGGGACATTTTGCTGGTAATACTGTTCTATATGTCTACACATTTGTGAGTATTTGCTTGCCGTATCCACCTTTTTACCTTTTTATGGCAGCTAATGAGATGTGAATATAATTTAAAGTTAATTACAATTCTGAAATCAGAGAGGCATATTAAAAAATAATCTAGCATCGCCAATTACAGTCACGACACAAAGGACACACATAATGGATAGGGGATAAAAAGGGTATTTTTTCAGAAGCATCTGTAGCACATTGATTTCAAGCTTCAATCAATCCAGGACTAGAAGAAATTGGGATACAAGTTTCTCAGGTTATTCAAAAAAAGGAGACCATATCTAATCAAAAGTAGTATAGAAAAGCTCTCTGATTAGCGGTCTGATTATTGTGTCATAGTTATAGCCATGTGTGTCACTATGTACAATATACGCCTTATGTTCTTAATTTCTCTATGGTGGTGCTCTGGCAGGATCGGATATTTTGGTGATTTTCTTATGTCTGTTATAGTATAATTTACTGTATTTCAATAAACTTTTTTTCCTTTGAATGCTCTTCACGGTGCTTGGAAACACCATAAACATTGTCAGGACGCCTAACAGACAGGTAAATTAATGTTTATATCAATTGAATCCTTTTAATTAAAAACACAGATAGACTAAAATCAGTCAACAAGTCATTACATCTGAATTTATTGAGGTGTAACTTGGCAAAGAGGGTGCATGATCACATGATCAATATTATTTAATAATTTTGTTTTTTATATTAAACATTGCATTTGTATTTACTTTTGGTCAGTTTTGGAGCATAAAATGTGAAAATTTATATTGCACCCTCACCCTCTCTATAACCGGTTATGCATTTTGGACCTGGTTCACAGTTAAGAAAATGCTACTTTTTAGGTGCATATATTTAAGAAGGGATATGTGTGTAGTATCTTAATATACGCAATTTATGTAGGACTTAAAAATGGCACGGCTCTGAACTATCATTACATACCTATTTCCTCAAGGTTCATAATGACTTAAGAATGAAGGGGCGTGCCGGGAAATGTTATGAACGAAGATAAGAAGATTGGGTGGAGGGAGCCATTTAAATGGGGAAATCTTGGTGCGGTTAGGCAAAAATGTTCTTTATTAGCTATGTACCAGTCATCCTATCACGATCACATGGTCTATCCAATCCAGTGTTTCAACTGAGGTAACTGCATAACAAACGGTTGTGTATCTCATCTAAAGGCCAGATTTATTAAGCTGCGGGGTAGGAAAAGAGGAGATATTGCCCATAGTAACCAATCACATTCTAGCTGACATTTTCTTGTACGTAATAGGAAAGTGAGAGCTAGAATATGATTGGTTATTATGGGCAACATCTCCACTCTTCCTTTCACACAGCTTAGTAAATCTGGCCCTAAGTTTTAAAAGCAGAAGAGGGGGATTAAAAAACTTCAATGATAAAATGTAAACCCCTATCCAATTAGTTATTCTTCTGCCCAAATCACAGAAGAAGATCAAGTATTACATTTTTTTTAATTCTATATGTTTATTAAATCTTGCAACTATTGTTTACCAGCCTCCATGAAGTCTTTTTACTTAATTAACCCAATTATCTATAAATTGGCAGCATTTAGTGTGGTTAAATAATGGCCTTTATAGTATATGCCACAGTTTTAATTGATAAATGTGCTGAAATTATTTTCCACTGACGTCCTAATGATTAATTTATGATAGTACCCGGCACTATTACATTTTGATATATGTTGTCTTGTTAACAATTTTAACAAAAATGACACTTCAAAAAACATAGTGATAGTGAATATTGAACACAGATGAGGGCACAAACCTCAAAATTAGCTGCCCGCAAACAAACAATAACACGTCCCACTACGTGTATGGAAAATCTCTAATACCGCTTTCACATCACCACCTTTGAAAAACCCGGTATTTTGCACCCGGGTTTTTTCTGGCAGCATTGCCGTGTCATTTTCAAAACCGCGTTATAAGTCCACCCAAAAACCCGGGAATTTCCCGGGTCTGTCCTTTTCACATAACCCGGGTCTGCCTTTAAAGTAAAGTGTCAATCATTCCAGATAGTGGCTTTGATTGACTTGATCGCCAGCGCCAGATAAGCTTCCAATCAAGTTCCAGAAATGAAAAACCCGTGTTCAAAAGAAACTGGCCGCATTTTAAGAACCCACCCTTCCGGGTTGAACACGGGATAAACCCTTCTTTTTTCCCGTGTTGAAGTCTCGGGTCTCTCGACCCGGGTCTCCCGGAAGTTGCAGTTTCACATCACCACCAAAAACGCGGGTTTTTGCAAAATGCCGGGTTTTTGATGAAAATCCAGGGTATTTGGTGGTAATGTGAAAGGGGTATAAGTATAAAGAATAAATGTTGTGAGCGTTTGAGGTGAATGACTGTGTATAGAATATAATGAACTACCTGATACCAAATTAAAGTGAACTAATCAAACAACTAATTAAATGTACACTAAAAAAGATATTAAGACTAAAGAAATTAATAAAGTGGTGATCTATATGTATGCATAGATGACCAGCAAAAATTGACATATATACAAAAACACGTGCAATCAAAACGATGTGTATAATATAAAAAGAACCACAAGTGCCGAAATCCTGATAGAAGACCAAAGGGTAACTTTAACCGGAGATGAACTTTGTTCAGAAACAAGTACCGTATGTCTTTTTCAATACAATTCATACATAACAATCCACAGATCAAGACTCCTCCCGTTCCGTTGCAACGTGTTTAAATCCCTTTAGTCCGTAATAAAAAGGAGAGGAAATACTTTTGATTGGAGCCAAGAAGACTATTATCTCTCTATGTCGGGGATAAACCTCCCGTGGATACGTGGCTCCCACACGTATATAGATGGTGTTGTATGAAAATAAGCAGAAAGAATTCCAATGTGTAACACTGATATAACAAATGTATTCATACACAATCTATAAATAACTATTAAAATATCAACAAATACATGAAAGAAAAAAATTATATAAAAAAAACCCACAAGAGGGGAGCCCCATACCCGATCACTGTGAGAATGGTGAGAAGATAGATACCCGGGTAAAGCACACTTTCCACACCGTAACCTTTGAAAAGCTCAACCTCCTCCTGTCAGACTAGCACCCAGATATAGATCATCACTTTATATATTCATTTCTTTAGTTAGTATCTTTTTTTTAGTGTACATTTACTTAGTTAGTCGTTTGATTAGTTCACTTTAATTTGGTATCAGGTAGTTCATTATATTCTATACACAGTCATTCACCTCAAACGCTCACAACATTTATTCTTTATACGTCAAAAAACATAACCTTTAAAAAAAGTAACACAAAGCTAACAAACAGACCACTGTCAGATTCACAGAGCCCAGGTTTCTTTTTAGGAGTTGACACAGTTCTCTGGGATGACAGGAAGGGGTCTGAAATGTGCCTACACCCATCCGCTATGCAGACTCATAATAATATTGATTTGATCTTGAAAGAAAATTACAATAAAGCTTATTTAAATTGTTTTTAAAACATACAATAATCAACTCAAAGAAACAAAAATATTATATTAAAAACTCTACAGAGAAAATACTATACCATACCCTCCAACATGACCCATTCCATTAGGTACAAAATACTCTGCTCCTCAGTTTCCAACTGTCAGTTACTATGGTAACCACCTTTGTTGACTGGTAAATAGTTTTTCAAATATCAGTTAATTCATTTAAACCAGGTGAGTGACAGTTGGAAGCTCAGAAGCAGATTCAATTGTACCTAATGTAATGGGTCATGTTGGAGGGTCTGCTATACTAATGTAATGTACTAATTGACAACTTAAAGTACATAAACCATAGACATGAGATTTGCATTACAGTTTGTCTCTTAAAAGCTCCTGTTCATCTTCATTCATCTCAGCTGTCAGTTTGCAAAAAATACAGGTGCAAGTGCAACCTACCTGCATATGGATAATATACAGTAGCACATGCACACTGCTTAGTTCAATGTCATCCCACTAGGGCACAAGTGAGGGGGCCCCGTAATTTGACTGCCTAGGGGCCTCCACAGGGTTTAATCCAGCACTGCTGTTATGGTAACAACACAAATCAACACATGTTCCCTGATAATGATGGCCCACTCTAGAGGCACATCACAGAGAAATGAGACCCCTAAGAGCCAGATTTACTAAGCTGCGTGTTTGGTTGCTATGGGCAACATCTCCACTTTTCCAATCAGATTTTAGCTGACATTCTCTAGAACATAAAAAGAAAGTGAAAGCTAGAAGCTGATTGGTTGCTATAGGCAACATCTCCACTTTTCCAAACCCGCAGCTTACTAATTTTGGCCCTAAGTCTTTTCTGTATCCTGTGGCCTTCTTCATGAAGACGGGGTGTAGAAAAGAAGATAGAAGTGAATGGGACATTGTGACAATCTATACTGCACGTCCAAAGCGATATACAGTAAACATACACTATTATATGCAATATGCCCAGTAAACACAGACCACTGTTTCAATGGTTGAATTGGAATTCACGTTTTGGGGGCATTTTCTTTACATAGACAACAATATGTACTAAACCAGCAAGGCTGCCCTAATCTATTGTATATCACTGACAGAGATAAAAAACTACTCTTGGTGGAGAGCTAAGGAGCAGTGAATTAATTAGCTAAGATTAATGTCTGGCTGAATCAATATATGGGGAGCCCTTCATAGACAAATCAATAAGTTGAAAGCAACACATGAGCCAGTCGATAGCCTGAGGAAATTTATCACAGGGTGATTGCACTCCTGAGGTCCATCAGGAGTCAAACTACAACTTTATCTACCAACCAACACTTCCACTTGCCAAGCAAATGGTAATGACATTTAAATTACCATTACACATTTTATGCCTCATAAGATAGCACATTTTACTGGAAATGTATAACAAGCACAACGTGAGAAAAGGAAAATTGTAGGTGGAGGGGTGATAGTACAGCAACGATACAATGTGGTCTATTTACAAAGATCATTTTAATGCAATAGTGACAGTTTTGAAGCGAAATTACATTAAAATGAACTGCATAATATTTACAAGATGCCGGAGCGGAGTTTTACACTCCACTCCCGGCGTAAGACTAACGCCAGCTCAGGCTGGTGTTAGGGGTAAGTATTCCAGCGATGTCCCCATATAACCCTCATTTCCTCCCACTAATAGCTGTTATTAGGGGAAGGAAAAGGGGGCTGTTTATGGGGAGACCACCAAAATACATAAGAATATTAGCTTAGTAAAAAACAAAATAAAAACAAAAGAAAGAAAATGGTAAAAACTCACCTGTCCGTGCGACCCGTCCGACTGCAGATGTCCAAGTGTCCCGGTATAAATACACTGCAATAATACACGGCATGAATCCACTTGAAAATTTCAAAGTGCCGAATGAGAGTCACTGCACATGTGCAGTACCTGCGATGACCCGGCAGATCATCGCGGGACCTCGCAGGACGGGTGAGTATTTGTAAAGCTCGCTGTGAAAATAAGCCAGCCTGATGCAGCTTTGTTCCCAGTGAAATGAAGCTGTATGTAAATAGACCCCGATATCTGCAAAATACTCTAGAACAGGCCCGCCACTATCCAAATGTGTATAACTACAAATCCCAGCATGCTTTAACTGCAAAAGCATGCTGGGACTCATAGTGTCACAACACCTGGCGAGTCACAGGTTGGCCAGGCCCGCTCCAGGAAATCACAGCACTGGCAAGACAAGGTTTAAGCTATTGACCGTACGTGTTCTTTCATAAAGGAAGAGCATTTTCAAAAAATCTTCCTGTATAGGTCTAGGTTTAGTTCAGTGTTTCCTAAATGTATCTCAAAGGGAACCCTGTGAGTGCATGTTTTCCAGATCTCCTTTCTAGAGCACATGTGTGATCATTACTGACTGACACACTGTAAAAGATCCACAGGTGGTAGTATTTGACATGTGATCCTGGGTGAAAAGCTGGAAAACCTGTAGTGTTAGAGGTTTATTATTCTTTATCTCTTTAGTTGGAAGTGCAGCAGGATATCGCTCTATGCACATGCTGAACGGCCTAACCCTTCACCTATGTCCACATCCTTGTGCTCTGCTCTAGTGGAACTCCCCGTTAAAATATATTTAAATAAGAATTAAATATAAACAATACACACAACTGAAATCTTTGTTAATAACTAGACGATTTACATGTATCAGAGATGCAGTTGTTTCAATATTGCCAACAGTTTTATTCAATAAGAAAAACTACATTCCAGAATGGGTACCGTGTCCAATGGCCTGATTTAGCAAGGTACCTGTTCACTGTTTACTATTTAGTCTCAGATTGCACCCCCTTTGTACATAGGATTGTGTCCAACAGCACTATATAGGGGATATTATTTAAATTAGGATGGTTGGTTCACTATACTACTCTATACTACTCCATTTCACCTATAATTTTATATAAGGAATTCAACTATGGATATGTTTATTTTGGATCTTCACTATGTGAGTGGCGAGGGATTTTTCTCTCCCCCACTATTAAAGATATTGTTAATATGTATATTGACAATATTTATAAATCTGCATAATTAGATTGGAGTTAATTTATTTATATATTACCACTAGGCCTATATATTTCTATATTTTGTCTATTTTATTTTTATTTCTATATTTTTATTTTATTTATTATATTTTATTTTATATTTGTATATATATTGCTCTTTATACATAATTATGAATTTGGTTTTGAGGTTCTGTTTTGTATGTACATGTTTCCCGTTATTACCCAAATTATATCAAGAGGCTGTTTAGTCTCAATAAGTAATATTAATAAATATTAATACAATAATAACTAATATCATTACTCATTAGAATAAATGTCTCTAAAATAATAAAAGTTTCTCCTGGATGACAAGTAAAATATTAGCCCATATGGAGTTGTTCTGTTCGTTGTAAATCTTATTGTCCGTCCCACATGGGAGTTAATGCCTACTTGTTGGTGGAGTTACTTTCTAGTGGATGGACGTATTAAACATTAAGGGCTTAATTTGCTCTGAATATCAGTGAATAACTGAAACAATCAACGGCAACCTTTTTATTTTTATATTATTTTTTTTAATGTCATTTGTGAACATAATGTTTGAAATCATTTATGTTTAGATTTATGTTTTTTTATCTATTATGAAACAAGATTACATTTAAGAACTTGTACTAAGGAACCACACTGTTTGTTTGCTGGAGTCCGGGACCGCTATGAGAGGCGGGACAACGAAACTCTGGAAATGAGACAGCCAGCTAATCAAGTAATTATTCATTGATTTAATCAGCAACCTGACAGAGATCCCCATCGCTTTGAAAAAGTCTGCTGGAACAGACGAAACGCGTAAGGAAGGTGTTTCACGTGGAGCCGTTATCCATACCACTGCTATTTGGAGCTAGATACGGAGGTGCTGACTCGGAGATTGCTGAAACTATACAGGCATGGATAAAGACTGTTCAGCTATTTGATCCCTGGAGGATGGCCACCCGGTATTAATCTACTGAACGGGCTAACGTCATCAATAACATTGAGAAGGATGATGGTCTGAATTTACTCATTGAAGTTCGGTTAATATCTTGCCTTACTAATTGCCTACTTATTGCCTGCAATATATACATACAGCCTTCTCACATAATTCACAGCCCTCAGTCTATACTATATTGGACTGAAATATTCACCTCCAGGAGTCCGGGTAATACTCGTCACTGCTTACCTGCAATATAGCCATACAGTCTCCATTACACAACTTGCAGTCTCCAATTATAACAACTCTGGATTGACTGATAATACTTTACAGCAATATTAATACCTTTGGATTGACTGATTTATTATTGCCTGAGGATTACTGCTCTCTCCACTTTATTGGCACAGAAACGGATCCATTCTTTATAGTATCTACTCCAGTGTATGTTGTAGAATTCTCCATGCATTGTGGTTTAGTTTAATGATTTTAACTGGGCTTCACTTATATGTTTATATGTTAATAAATTGTATTGATATCAGGTTGCCATTTATGTGTTTCTCATCAGCACCAGCAATTGATTGTTTTTTATATATATTTAGATGAATTATTTCTAGCGCTGTTTACATATTTTTTATTTCGTTCTTTGCCAGGGAGAGAGGCAGAATCTCCCATAACACCTGCCAAAAGGTCTTTTTTCTTCTAAGGTGCCTGTTCTGGCTAAGGATAGGCTGTGGGAGAAGAAAGGTTAGGGTTAAGCTTTGGAGAGGGGAGGGTTAGGGTTAAGGTTAGGCTACAGGACGAATATGGTTAAGGTTTGGGGAGTATTAGAGATAAGTCGATTGAAGGTAAATGTTAGGGTGAGGGCTAGGGGAAAATCCTGCTGCTGTTGGACCAGTCGCAGAGTCCAACTGTCTTACTTGGAGCCGCAAAAAAATCTGGGTCGTGGTTGCAGTGTCGGAATACGATGTGTCGCAAAGCAAAACACAGTGCCAGCAATCCACACCCGTTTCTTATTGGTTTGTGGAAAGACCATGTGACATGCAGTTATGGGATGTATATGTAACTGTACTAAAAGCTTTCTGAACTACACTTATCAGTGTCATTACACACCATGGCCTGGATTTAGAATTTGGGAGTAAGGGTAAATCAGGTGTAAGTGTAGAGGTCAGCCATTCCATTTTGCAAAGTAAGGCGTGGTAATTAATCTTAAATCTTTTACATACATTACTTTTGCACACTGAACTCAGATACTGCATAGCTTTATGTTTAATCAATGAAACAGAGTTGAGCTAAGAAATTTCACCTCTTAAACATAATTTTGCTTTCACAATGTAAATTTGCCTCCCCTTGCAGTTTAACATGGTATTGCTCAGGTCTACACCTCCACTTAAAATTAGGTGTAAGTGCAACTATGAATCAGTTCCCAGCTCACAAACAAGTAACTTCAAATTTTAGCTCCAGTAGTAAGAAGGAAAATTACACCCGTTGCCCTCAAATGTAACCAAATTAACCTAAAACATAAACGATAGCCTCATCTGGACACACACCCAAGTTTATGACCAAGCCACCTAATTACCTAGATTGTAATGATTTATTTTTGGAACATCATTATACAGTCATCAAGCACATCAACAAATGATTTCTGTAATCTTCAGATGTTTAAAATGAATAAATAAATAATACATAAATATCCATACACACATTACTGGTGCTTAAGTGCTTAAAATGGCGATAGACCAGGAGCGTGGATCAGTCATCATTAAGTATCTGCGCCTATATTAGACACTGTAATACTAAAACCTTACACCTGCTGGGGCCATCAGCCTCCCTGTCGAACACTGTTGGAAGCCTGGATCAAGAAGGCGGAAAAAGGCCAATTGTCATTTGAAGTCCAGAATTGTTATACGCTACTGTTTTATATGCGTTCATTACATCCCTAATAGCTGATCTACCTGTTCACTGGTAGCCAGAACCTACCCAAATGCACATACCGTAGTTCATCTACTTTAGAGAGTTTTCATGTGTTCAACAGCTATTGCTTAGTATGTGCACTATATTCTACAGACCAGTGTCCCTATAAATGTCCTTGTATACATTCGGTCATACCTATACAAATGAGCACCCATATCTGTAAACCAGCATACTCCAATGTTATAAAATGTAAGCATAAAGCATGCAGAGATGTATATATTAAGATGTATTAATAGATCAGCACGTGTCTGCTGCTATTCAATGTACACTAGCAGTATGCTTCACATGCAATGCTAATCATTAACAATCACATCCTATGGCTATGCTAATGGCCCATTACTTTCTATAATATAATACACTATACTATAATATAATATGTCATCTATAGCAGGTGTCTCCTGGTCTAATTTAAGTACATGAACAATGAATGATAAGCAGGTGCACAAATGCCATAGCACCAGCCATTCCCTACTGAGGTCCCTCTTATTATATACCCCTGATCCCCACACCCCCACTCGGGGCAGTAACTCACGCGTTGCCCACGTAGATCCGGGGGAAGACCTCGTTGAAGTGCTGGGAGGGGAGGCAGTAGAAGCCGCCATCGTTGGCCAGCAGCTCATTGAGAGCCTGCACCGATATCTCATAGTCCGACATTACCACGGCCTGTGACCCACCCTAAGCACGACACCCGAGCCGGGCGGCCTGCTGCCAGTGACCCGCCCTCCTCGCAAGGGTAGGCGGACTCCCGACCGGCAGAGGCTCCGAGGATAGGTGTCAGCCGGGCTACAGTCACACAGTGACAGCCGGGCACCTGCGTGCAGAGAGGAGCCTGGCTGCTGTGTCACTAATATTACTCTGTATATTGTCTATACAATCCTCATATACATATATATATTATACACACTATTATTTATGACTAATGTATCTAAATATCATATCTTCTTCTGCAGCTGTCATATCGTGTTCTATATTACGGATGACATGAGTTGCTAAGGAACTCCAGGGAATGTCACAATAAGTCAATTTTACAAAGTAGATGCCACCCCATTAAATTACTGTATGGTGTATGCATGCTCTATAAATGGGCACCAGCAGTGTCAGAGGAAAGCTATAAGTGTGACAGGAGGCATCTGTGTCTACCATGGCACCCTGCTAATGCTGGGGTATATATTTGGCATGTGCTAATTATCAGCACTGGAGAGCCTTTTACTACCCCAGAACACCATTAAAATATGTTGCAAAAGTCATTGAAAGCCAAAGGGTAATAATTTAAGTATGTTATTGGGCTCTTAAAATTACCACAATTTCCCTGTCACATCAGGAATATGGGTATGGTGAGTTTGGATAGATGAAGCCTTTGTGATATGTGTGGGGCACAGTTTCCTTTGTAATCCTAGAGTTTCCATCTTACTGCTGTTCTTGCGCAAAAATATTTGAAAACACCTATGGTATTTTGCAGAGCCATAACTAGAAATTTTAGCGCCAGGGGCAGAAAACAAAAATGGTGCCCCCTGACCCTGAATTTAAAACCAATTTAACCATAAATATTCATTTACTGGTGCCCCCTTAAGATTTGCGCCCTGTGCAGCCGCCCCTATCACACACACCTAGTTACGGCCCTGGTATTTTGACCTCCTTAAATGCATATGTTCAAGCTGTCTGTTACCCTACCTAATCACCCAGACTGTCACGGTTTCGTGGATCTGTCGCGGGATCCAAAGGCAAAGACGACTGAGCAGGTTGAAAGTGGAAGCTGGCGGGTTTAATTGGTGACTTGCTCATGAAAGAACATAAAAGCAAAGGAAGAAATCAAAAATCTAGGTAGGACCGGACTTGGTCAGGTTGTAGCAAGAGAAACCAGTTCAATAATTGGAGTGGTTGGGTTGGTTGCCAGAGTGCTGGGCAGCTGGCCTGGAGCCGGAGTGCTGGACCAAATGGTTGGACAAGCTGGACCGGATTGTTGGACAAGCTGGACCGGATGGCTGGACCGAATGGCTGGATAAGCTGAACCGAATAGCTGGGCAAGCTGGACCGGATGGCTGGACAAGCTGGACCTGATGGCTGGGTAAGCTGGACCGGATGGCTGGGCAAGCTGGACTGGATGGCTCAGGATCAGGAGTCAGGATAGCCAGGCACCCTGGAAGGAACACGTTGTTCTGGCACTGATAGCACTGTGCACAAGGTTTAAATAGTGCGCCCTGTGCACTGATTGGCTGGAGGACTGGAGCAGAGGTAACCCATTGGTGGTTCAGAACATGTGACTCCAATCAATATGGCAGCACTCAGGAACCATTCCTAGAAGGGCATAGCTAAAAATTTTAAAACATATTATATGCTGGTACTGATTATAAATGTATCTTTAAAACTTGAATAAGTATAAGTCATACTTGCCAACATGTCTTCATATTCCTTCAGGAAGTCCAGCAAGCAGACTCAGCAACTTCATCAAGCACTGTCACAACTGTACAATGCTGGTAGATCAGGATTATGTGCTACAGTGACTCAATTAACATAAAATTACAGCATCAAGCCTGACTTTCCTAATTTACATATTTTAGCAATGATGCTTATTCAAGATGGTTGTCCACTCTCCCAGGAGTCCAGGAGCACTGCCTAAAATGTGAGCATGTTCCAGATGTTCTCGGTGGAATTGCATTTGGCCTCAACCAATTCTTAATTGGATAAGTAAGACATAATTACTATACATTTACTTGCACTTTTGAATTTCCATACCTCCACTCACGTGTGCAATGTGAGGCTTCGACTTGTTGCTGCTGAGGTAAACAAAGTTGTGTCAGTGCAACATAACTGAGACTTTGGAACGCAAACCGCGGTGTCCACATTGAGGCTTGGATAGAACCACACAAGGAGCCAGGATCCCTATGCGGTAGCTTCACATCGGTGATCCAGGGAGAAGGAGACTACAAGCTTTCTACTACACTACAAATCGTGAGCTAGAATCATCTATATTTTCTATCATACTGCCGCTTTTAGACTCTCAAGAAAGCATATTTGAACTGACTTGTTCTAATAGAACGGCGCTCTGGACGGACTGGGAGACGCTACAAAGTATATGTAAACTTTGGTTATCTTCTGTCTGCTTATTTACTGTTTTTCCCTGCATTTTACTAGCGCCAATACCCAGTGGAATATTTGTTCAGTCCTTTTTGTGCCTTTGGTACTCTTGTTGCCTGCTTGTCCCCTCTGTGTCCCTCTCTAGCTTTTTTTGTTGTCCTGCCCACGCAGTGTATACCCATATATTGATGCACAGTGTATTCCCATATATTGCTGCACAGTGTAATTCTATATATTTAGCTGTTTAGTGCTTTTCCTTTAATTGCACATAGTGCATTCCTTATTCGTGGCACATAGTGCCTTCCCTCTAGCTGCACATAGTGCATTCCTTATTTGTGGCACATCGTGCCTTCCCTCTAGCTGCACATAGTGCATTCCTTATTTGTGGCACATAGTACCTTCCCTCTAGCTGCACATAGTGCGTTCCTTATTTGTGGCACATAGTACCTTCCCTCTAGCTGCACATAGTGCGTTCCTTATTTGTGGCACATAGTACCTTCCCTCTAGCTGCACATAGTGCGTTCCTTATTTGTGGCACATAGTACCTTCCCTCTAGCTGCACATAGTGCGTTCCTTATTTGTGGCACATAGTACCTTCCCTCTAGCTGCACATAGTGCGTTCCTTATTTGTGGCACATAGTGCCTTCCCCATTGCTGCACATTGTGCATTCCTTATTTGTGGCACTTAGTGCCTTCCCATTAGCTGCCTTTAGTGCTGTCCTTAGTAACGCACCATGCCTTTTCCTTCTGCAGCATTCAGCTCTTCCTTCTATTGCAGTAATTAGTGCTTCCCTGCTTTCCTTCTCCTGGTACCCTGGACCTTGTCCTTGTTTCTCTTCTGTGTTCCCTACTCATCCACTCTTCTGGCTCCCTGTTTCGTCTGTGCCTTAGTGATTAATTTCCTCACTTTTCAGTAATTTTCAATACGCCTTTGTCCTCCGGGTCGCGACCTGGTACTCGGGCGCAGTCAAGTCCAACCCCACCATCAGGGGCTCTGGCAAATACTACCGGGTAGCATAGACTCCGCACCCAAGAGGCTAAGCGTATACCTTGCACCTTTGTGACCTTTCATAACACTCAACTGAAGTACCGATCAGCTGCCATTGCCTCTGTACGTACTATAAATATTATTAGCTGAATCTTTCCCATAACCCCCTGCTGCAACGTTATGTCCACCCACAAAGGCGACCCTGCAGCAGAATGAAGAAGGGGAATTGTCTGACGCAGATAATCGTGACATTCCTTAATTACATCTTTTGGAAAGTTGCAAAAATGAGACATGATCATTACAGAGTACACACACAATATCGTTCAAAACACGTTTATCAGGGGATTTTAACTATAATTGTGTAAAACAGCAATGGCATGAAGTGCACTAATTCACATTTATTATGGTACCTGTCAAGTGCAAATATTTTTCAGATTTCCATATTAGATGCCTTAAATTTGAGACTGCCTTTGTTTTGTTTTCATGCTGCCTAATATTAGAAATGCATGACACATTACAATATTCAAACTAATTACACACTAATAGCCATGTATGGTACATTTATCTAATTCCTTACTAAGGTTACTATTCTGCAGTTTGTATATTTCATATTGGCAGACAATTATGGTTTTCCCCACACAAATGATTTAACCCGACACAAAAAAATATTCAATGCATATAAACTTACGAAGGGATTCAGTCACCACTGGAAAAACACTGTTTCCAAAATAGAGACAGCCAAAAGCTCATTTTCAGCTGTCTCTATTTCGTAAATAGCACTAATTAGAAGATTTTATGAAAGTATGCCATTCATTCTTTTAGAAACTGCCGCTGCAGACCCAGCACATTGGCGCAGACCCACCGGACAGGTAAATATTACAGGGAAGTTTTAGGGTTAGGCTTTAGGATTCGGGGAAGCGATTCTTAGGGTCAGGCTGCAGGGAAGGGATTATTAGGATTAGGCTATGGGGAAGGGAGTCTCAGGGTTAGGCTGCGGGGAGGGGAGACTTAGGGTTAGGCTGCGGGAAAGGAGTGTTAGGATAAGGGTAAGAGTTAGGGTAAGAGTTGAACTAATGGAAGATTTGGGTGTGATCATGCAGCGCTGAATGTGTGTGCACTTACGACACATTGTGTGCGGATGCTTTACAGCCAAACACAATCCCACATACATTCCCTTTCCACAGCAATTCAAATGCAACTACAGGGTACTTTGCTGCTATGCACAGTATAGTGTATATGGTGGTTATGCTTTGTGCAAGAGGTTTACTGACAATTGAAATGTAGTAATAGTTTAGTCAGGAATGAAATTAGCCTCAAATGAAATTAAACATATGCACAGCACAAGGCATAAGTACCATTCTCATATCTATACTGCTGCACATTCCTACCTTTAGCTCAGATAAACCATTTAGTGAGGGGTGCTAATTTATTTTAAATCTTTGCATGCAGGGAAAATACTTTACTTTTGCACATAGAACTCACATACTTTATGTATACTTTATGCTTTATGTTTAATCTATAAATTAGAGTTGAGCTAAGAAACCTCATCTCTCAATTCTAATTCTGTTTTCACTATTTAAAATTGTCTCTCCCTGCAGTTCTACACAGTATTGCTCAGGTCTACACTTGCACCTTAAAAAAGGTGTAGATGCAACTCTGGGTCAGGCCCTTAGTGTTGAGCTCAGAAGGTTAATACAATGGTCCTGTATAGGTTATGGAGGGCCAGCCATGGGCCTTTGCAGTACATAGGAATGCAGAGATTCGCACTAAGTTGCCAACATCCTCAACACAAATGACTTTGATTTACACAGTACAAAAAAAGTAATTCACACTAAGGGCCTCATTCACTAAGCGCGAATTTTTTCCCAAAAATCAATTCGCGGGTCATCGCGGCCCCTCGCTGCGAATGACCCGTGGCCTCATTCGCGCGAATTTTTTCCCAAAAATCAATTCGCGGGTCATCGCGGCCCATCGCTGCGAATGACCCGCGATTGATGAATTTTTTGGACCCTAATTCACTAACATGCGAATTTTTTTTTTTTCACGCGATGCCCCGCGATGCATTTGGGGCTTATTCGCGGTGATTTTAATGAAAAACTCACCGCGAATAGCCCTTTGACTAATCACGGCACATCGCGTGTGTTTTGAAAAATTTCTAAGTTCAGCATGTTTACAATTTGTATCCATGCTGTAGCCACTGAATTACAACGATCCTCAAAGGTGATCGTTGTAATTCTCTGTTTACAGCATGGATACAATTGTATCCATACTGAACTGCGTGTC